>PVHX01006174.1:0-78436 GCA_004024805.1 Geosciurus inauris | reverse complement strand
AGTCTTCTTTTTCCAAGTGAGTAAGGCACATTGAAAAGTATAGATAACAAGGTGGACGTGTGGAGCACACTTGAAATCACAGCAACTTGGGAAGCTGACGCAGGAGGATCCCAAGTTGGAGGCCTTCCCCAGCAACTTAGAGAGATCTCAAAATAAAATAATAAAAAGGGCTGGGGATGTAGCTCAGTGGTAAAGCACCCCTGTAATAATTAATTGCCAGTACTGCAAATAATAATAAATAAATAAGTGGTTACAGAGAAAACGAAAAGCAACTGTGTCCCCTCCAGAACTCCTCCTCCTCCTTCCCTCCCTCTTTCCTTCCCCAGAGGTAAGCTTCCTCTTGAATTTATCAACTATTCCCAGTAATATTTCATAATTTTGTGACATATGTATGCATCCATTTAAAATACAGATAAATGTTTTTAATATTTTCAAATTCTGCATAGAATTTGATATTGAACCCAGTGCTCAAGAATGCTAGGCAAGTGCTCTACCACTAAGCTGCACCACCAGTTTCTATTCCTTGCATTTGTTTTGCAGTTGATTGCAAGTACTCTAATTTATCCATTTTCATGACTATTTAGTACTCCACTGTCACAATGACTTACCTGTTCCCCTGTTAATGGACATCTAGCTTTCTCTTCCTCCTCCTCCTCCTTTTTTTCATCTTGTGTGTGTGTGGTGCTCGACTCTGAATGCAGGGCACATGCTAGGAAATGTTTCGTTAACTTCTATCTCTTCTGTTTTAATTGTGCAAGTAACACATGCACATATTCTCATTGTAAATTATTCAAATAATAAAGGATGTAGAACAGATGACGGAAGCTTCCCTGGACCTGCTGCTCATCTTGGAAATAACTACAATCAACCTGTCTAGAGTCTCCTTTCATTCCTTTTTCTAGGAACTTCCATATATATGTCTCTTCTCTCATAAATGTACCTTCCACCACATCTCTCTCCCTGATACCTGTGCCTCACCACTCTTGATGCCCCTCTCTTTCTGATGTCTCCTTCTCAGTCTCTCTTAGCCCACACCTTATCCATAGCCTGCCTAGGTCTCCAGTTTCAGCCCATTTAGTCTCAATTTCCTTGGGTTTTTTTGGTCTCCCCAGAATTCACCAGCCTGGTACCCTGATCTCCTTAAACTCCACAGCCTTGCCCCCTGAGCTCCGTGCACCTTCTGGCATATTCCCTTGGACAGTCACAAGCATCACAAACCGTCAAATTGTCCAAAGTGACACTCGGCTCCTTGCCCCAGAGCCAGCTCTCCTCTCCTTTCCCCCAGGCCTCACACCCGGGACTCCCTCTGCTGTCATGGAGCCTAGCCCTCTCCGCCAGGGCCCCAGCTTTGGACTCCCCTGGAATGTTACAATGACCTCCTAAACTACTTCCTCATCTCCAGCCCCTCCCTGGGCCCACTCTCCTCCTCATGGTCACTTTAAGGAGAAGAGGGCTGAAGAGACTTGAAGGGGCAGATAAATCCCACAAAAGTCCCCTGTCCTCAGAGGATCACGAGTTCAAAGCCAGCCTCAGCAACTGCAAGGCACTAAGTAACTCAGAGAGACCCTGTCTCTACATAAAATACAAAATAGGGCTGGGGATGTGGCTCAGTGGTCGAGTGCCCCTGAGTTCCATCCCCAGTACCAAAAAAAAAAAGTCCCCTGTCTTTGGTGTCTCCCTGACATCTGCTGAATATACCCATAGTCCCCAAATGACACTTGAGGCTTCACCATCCTCCCAGCACAGAGTGTAGGAGCCTCCCTGAATCAGCAGCCCCAACAGCACTCTCTCCAGCCTCCCTGCTTCTGTTTTTGCTGTCCCCACCACCTAGGCCACCCACCCCATCACTGCTGCTCTGTGTCCACTAGTCCATATCTCCTCTGAGGACTTTTCCTGACCCTCCCAGCACAATTGCCCCCTCTATGCATCCATCATGGACAGTATAAAGTTCTGCTATAACTGCTAAAGACCAAAGAGCCCGGGTTGACCAGAAACTCCCGACGGCAAAGGTCCCTTTTTATGAACCCCGGATGCCTCCTATACTGTCCCATGCTGTGCTCTGATGGAACGTTCAAATAAGGATGGTCACCGTGGTTGAAGTTATGATGCCATAGTGCTTCATTTCAGCCACATGTCTCTCTCCCCAGACTCACGTGAACTTCCTAGGGGTTGTGACATATCTTATTTTTATCTGACATTCCCTTGTCTGGCACAGGCATTTCAATGCCTTCTTAGGGACAGGATGTGCTCTGAGGTATATATTTCATCATCCTCTTTGGCTTTACCCAGGCCTGTGCTAGCCCATAGGCATCTCTGTGAGGACTGGAGAAAGCCCTACCCAGGGGTACAGTCAAGCCCAAGAGGTTGGTTTGGTGCAGTGAGCAGGGACTGAATTTGAGCTTCAGCCTCAGCAAGGTGTCCTGTGCAGGATATAACCTGCACCACTACATAGGGCAGCCCTGTCTGTGATGGTTTACTAACCATCAGGCAGAACTCAGCCTATTCCTTTCATCCCCTACGCCCATCCCCACTCACTGTCCCACACAGGCATATACTCCAAATGGCATCTCCATCCACCTCACTTAGAATCTCAGATCTTAGCCGGGCGCGGTGGCTCACGCCTGTAATCCCAGCACTTAGGGAGGCTGAGACAGGAGGATCGCGAGTTCAAAGCCAGCCTCAGCATCAGCGAGGCGCTAAGCAACTCAGTGAGACCCTGTCTCTACATAAAACACAAAAAAAATAGGGCTGGGGATGTGGCTCAGTGGTCGAGTGCCCCTGAGTTCAGTCCCTGGTGCCAAAAAAAAAAAAAAAAAGAATCTCAGATCTTTCCATTCAACAAACTTGTCTATTTTTCAGATGAGTCCTAGAGAAAAAGATCTTTCCCAGGATCACTCAGAGCAGGAGAAACAGACATCAGACAGAGTGAGGAGTCTGGAGACCAGTGGAGAGTGCCAAGACAGAAAGATGGTACAGTTCCTAATGGGAATTTCCTTAATTGTCACCTCTAGTACTAGGCACAGATCAAGTGTGCCCTAAAACTTTGCTCTTTTCCTTTGCAGGATCAGACTGCAGGAACAGGGAGCCAGCCCAGCCAGGGGTAGCAGAGGCTAGGGGGTTGGCCCCAGACCTGGGTTCTTCCTGGGATCACATGGACCCAGAGGACTCAGGATCTTAACCTTGCCTTCTACAAGCACCTCTGCTCCCTGCTCCAATGCTCACACATCAGGCCCAAAGGGGACTGGAGTTCCTCCTTCCCCACCCCCAGACTGATTCCTGTTCTACCCAGACCACAGGTGAGCTTGGGAACCTCCAGAAGGGCATGGGCAGTCCCTCATCCTCCACAGCTGCGCTCCCCAGTCCCATCAGCTCAGGTATCCCAGACAGTGGTCAGAAGAGCAGAACAGAGGATCAACCCTGAAAGGGCAGCTCCATGAGCCCCGCAAGCCACGCCAACCAGCCCAGTTCTCCACCCACAGGCGCTGTCTCCACGTGGCTGTCTCTGGGGTCTGACCCGACAGGAGAAACAAACTGTTCTGCAGACAGTGGGGTCTGGAGGCTCCACTCAGTAGACAAAAGACGGTGCATTATAATTAGATTTTCAATTAGCCCTTCACTTTTCTCTTGCACTCACTAACCAGGATCCAGGAAGAAAAGGCCGATTTTAATCATGAGTTTCCCTGCATTCATTAATGGGGTCAGACTCAGGTGCCATTATTGCATGCAGACTCCGGGAGAAGCAAGAACCCCAGGGAGACTTCTTCAGCGCCATGCTGGAGGCAAGGGGCAAGACTGGGATCCAGTCCCAAAAGGGGGCTGTATTAGCCTTCCTCAGCCTCACCCCAAGGATTCTAAGTCCACTGCTAAGGTCTGGCACATCAAACCTTGTCTACAGAAAAGACCAGCCACAGGAAGCTCCTAATCTGATGAGAGACACCTGGTTCCTGTCTTTAGGAAACTTGGCCTGATGGCAAAATATCAGGGAATACCTAAAACGACTTTCCTCAATCTGGGCTTTCCCATGGAACATGGATGGATGTTATCATTTAATTATATTATTAACAGCAACAATAATTATGTCATTTATTAAGTATTTATAATGTGCCAGGTGCTACATGAAATTCTTTTATGCATTATCTTATTTAACTCCAACAACCCTTTGACATGAGCACTGTATATTATTTTTTCACTGAAAATGTTTGTATTTTTTCAATGACATTTTTATTTTTGGTAACATGGATTGAACTCAGGGGCATTCAACTGCTGAGCCACCTCCCCAGCCCTATTTTGTATTTTATGTAGAGACAGGGTCTCACTGAGTTGCTTAGCACCTCGCCATTGCTGAGGCTGGCTTTGAACTCGTGATTCTCCTGTCTCAGCCTCCCAAAGAACCAGGATTACAGGCGTGAGCCACCGCACGCAGATCAATGACATTTTAAGTTAACATGTTTTCTTTTTAAATATTCTACTTTTGGGGCTGGGATTATGGCGCAGTGGTAGCGTGCTCGCCTAGCACGCGGGAGGCACTGGGTTCGATCCTCAGCACCACATAAAAATAAAATAAAGATATTGTGTCCACCTATAACTAAAAAATATTAAAAAAAATTCTACTTTTATTATTTTCGATCTGACAACTATGAAATGGACAATAAATATTAAAACTTAAATATACACCCTTACCCTGTCTTATCTTTTTTAAAAATTTTAATTTTTGGTGCTTTATAAGTATACATAACAGTGGGGTTCATTATGCCATATTAATATAGGCACATAACTTCTCATTCTCCCTTCCTTCCCTTCCCCTCTTCCCCCTCTGATTCACTTGCTCTGCTCTGTATATTATTATCTGCATTTTATGGATAAGGTGAAGGAGCTTAGGGAGTTCAGAATGGTTAAATAACTTGCCCAAGGTCAAGGATGGTGAGTGGTGGGGCCAGAATTCCAATCCAGACTCACTCCCACTTTTTTTTTTTTTTTTGGTACTGGAGATTGAACTCAGGGGCACTCGACCACTGAGCCACACCTCCAGCCCTATTTTGTGTTATGTAGAGACAGGGTCTCACTGAGTTGCTTAGCGCCTCGCCGTTGCTGAGGCTGGCTTTGAACTTGCGATTCTCCTGTCTCAACCTCCCAAAGTGCTGGGATTACAGGCGTGCGCCACTGTGCCTGACTCAGAATATTATTCTTTTTTTTTTTAATATTCTTTTTAGTTGTAGATGGATACCATACTTTTATTTTATGTAGTGCTGAGAATCGAACCCAGTGTGTCACACTTGCTAGGCAAGTGCTCTACCACTGAGCCACAACTACAGCCCCCTGGGCTCAGAATATTCTTAACCACTCTGCTCTGCTTTGCTTTTCTTGATTTAAAACCTTCATGTGGACAAGTAATCCCAATGGTCATGTTTGTTTTTCCTTATGGAGCCTGATTGCTAAAGATGTGGGTGGCTGTGGGCCTTTGAGAGAAAGATGATAGAGAAGGAAAAAGCTAGGGTGAGCAATACCCAGGTCCCTGTACCCCTGGGCCAACTGTGCTTTTGATAGCAGGGGCAGGACCTGACCATAAGGAGGGAACAGGAACTGTTAACTCTGATCAGCTAGCACTGACAATCTCTTTCTGAACCTGGGTGATGCCTTCAGGCCCTTCCTGGGGGCATAGCTGAGGAGCTAGAAATGCTAAGAAGCAAGGCTGCCTTGCCACCAATGTGGGCAAAGAAGCCTGCCCACACAACCTCTGGGTCTAGGGGACGGGGCTTTGCTCCATCTATACTGTGGGCTTAGAGTCCCACTTCTAAGCCTCAAGTGTTGTCTAGGACCTGTGCAAGCGTACTGCATCAGGAATGCTTTAAAGGCAGTGGGGGATTCTTGTTCCTCTCCGGAGCCTCCGGCCATGGCACTCTCCACACCGTGTTAAAACAGTCATGGGTGGCTCCTTCCTTCATCTCAATTCTCTGACCACTCTCATCTTGCCTGGTGCTCATTAAACCCATAATCAATAACTGAGAGCCCCAATGTAATCCCGTGGAGGTCCCAAAAAGGGTCCAAGCACAGGGTACAGACTATTCTCCCAGCCCTAGGCTCCAGGGTGCCTTTTACCCACCACCGTCCTCTACTGGAAGGACGGCACTGCCTGCCCCTGGGGACCCTTGCAGCCTCTCTCTGGCATCCCAGCCTTTCATTTACCTCCTGTCCCTCTATGCAAGGGACAGGCCATGGGAGGGAGCCCAGGACCCAGCTCTTAAACCACCTGGTGGTCTAGTAAGGCAGAAGAGGCAGTCAGAACCTTCCACATGGGGGTGCTGGAAGATCGCTGGAGAGACCAAAGCAGCGCGCGGAGGCGCCACACCCGGTGGCGGAACCAGATTGTTAGCTGACAGCTCCCGGTCCCCTGAGAGTCCCCAAGAGGCATCCGAGACCCCTTCACCCTTCTGCTTCTCTTCTATTGCTCTTTCGGCCTCCCCAAAGTGCAAAAGCACTCAAGCGCCGGGAGAACCAGGTTCGAATCCTGCCTCTGCTAGTGAACAGCTGGGGAGCTCATAGCTCTCCACCTCCTACGCTGCCTGTAAAATGGGCCAATAACCCCACCTCCTCTGGCCAGAGCGGGCGCTTGGGTGTCGGCTTCCCCTGCCTTCCACCCTCAGCTCGAGTTTCCTTCTTCTCTGCCCTACTCCGTTCTTTCTTTCTTTCCTGCGCCCTTTTTCTTTTCAGCTCAGCAATTCGAGCCAAACCGCAGCCTTTAGCAATCGTGCGCGCCCACCCGGCGCCCAGGGAGCCTCTGGGCGGCCGCGACCCGCCACGCGGCCAGACCGCTCCCCGCGCCACCCACGGCCAGTTCCCGGGACGCAGGCTGCCCGACGGCTAGCCGGCCGGGGCGCACCGAACCCGAACCTGCCACGGCCCGGCTCACCCGAGGTCGCGCCTCCACCTACCCTGTCCACCCGGTCACACCCAAGCCCGCCACCCCGCGTCCTGCCCTTCTCCCTACCCTCCTCCTCCCGCTGGCAGCGGCGCTCAGCCCCAGCTGTCGCCAGGGCCGCGAGGACTAGGCGAAGCTGGACGCCGCGGCCAAGGCCGTGCCCGGGCGGCCGAGGGCACCGGGCGGGGCGGCGGGCTCGGCCGCCAGGACTGCTAGCCCCAGCCTGACCACAGCCCGAGGGCGATGCTGCAAATAGCCGCGGTTTCCAGCCGGTGGCCTGCCTGCCTCCCGGCCTTCCGGACCTTTGGGGTTTTCTCTCCCTGCTTTCCGCCGCCCTCTCTTCTCTGCCCGATGCCTCCTGCCTCGTCCCCGCTGGGCGCCCACCACATCCTGCTCCACGTGGGGTGGGTGGTTCCTGAGCCCGCGAGGATGGGAGCTGGCACTGGGGCCAGGAGACCTGCATCAAGATCCAGAGCTCCGGAGGTCTAATGGTCACAATTAAGTTTTTTCTAGCAGGAATTAATGAGATTTTTACCATGCCCTATGAGAGGAAGCTTCAATTTGTAAATGCTGAAACTGAGACTCGTTTACTCTTTAGCGGGTAAGGTCACCCTCTTTACATCTGCAAATGGAAGGCCATCTCTCCTGTCCAAAGGCTCATGCTGCATATGCCTGCAGCCTAGGCAGTCAGGTCCCAGGGAAGATAGGAGGGGCTGACTGGGAGGTGGGGAAGCCGGTTGCGACTAATTCTCAGTGTAATCTAAAGCAAGCCCAGCTTGCCTCAGTTTCCATATCTGTAAAATGAAGAGGATGAAAAGCAAAACTCCACTTGTAAGAAAGAACTCGCTAACGACAGTGGAAAACCCAAAAGAGAATATGAAGGCATTAGGCATCCAGCCCTTAGATATGAGTGAGCGCCAGCAGGATACCTCTCTGATGTGCTGAGAGGGACCACAGGCCAGCACAGGGTCCCGGGAATTAGGTGAAACCAGAGAATTCTAGCAAATTCTGGGATTCTGAAGCTATCCTGGCTGGGGCCCACCAAAAAGATTCCTGGATGAGGGGAGCCCCCCTCTAAATACTCCATGATAGACCTTATTTAGCTCTGCCTTGGCTAGCCTGGACTCAGAGTGAATGCACAGTTATTAGGGACCAATTGCCTGCCAAGGACAGTCTTTCACAGCCCCCTTCTCAAAGAGCTCACAGCACAATCAACTACCACATGGCCAACTAGCAGAGCTGCCCTGTGCCCAGCTGGCCCATTTGGGAGAACTGGATCCAAGCCCTTTTTTCCAGGGGTGTGCAGCCTCACTCCAAGCTGTATTGCTCAGTGATCAAAGCAAAGGCTGAGTTGCACTCTCCCCTCAGGAGCTACCCCTGTGCGGTACACAACCTGCACAGCCTTTCACAGCAGTCTCTGGAGAACCATAAGAGATGTATTGGAAAAGAGGCCAATTAATTCTTGCTGGAGACAGGAGCAGAGACAGAAAAACCCTAATAAGGGGGTGCACAGTAAGTGGGACCAAACTTTAAGGATGAGTGGTAGTTTACCAGGTGGAAAGGGACATCCAGGCAGAGGGCAATGACAGGCTAAACCATGAGGGCGGGAAATCGCATGCTGTCCCAGGAGCAGGTGGTAGGTCGGAGCATCAGGCAGGGCAAGAGAGGCTGGAACATGCCAAACAGAACTTAGCTTATCTGCCACTGGCAGTCTCCTCTCCTGGACTTTGTAATGCTGCAGGACAGGGACAGTGTCTTAGTCATCTTCTGTTACTCAGTGTCAACAATAGTAACGATAATAATAGTTAACAGGCATTAAATATTTACCATGAAGCACTGTGCTAAGTGCTCCACACGCATTATCTCATTTCATCAAATTTTGGAAAGAGTGCTATTATTAATCCTGTTTTACATGAGCATTCTAAGGTCACACAGTCATTCAGAGATGAAGCTAGAATTGGAACTTGGGTCTCTGAACAGAGCCCTTGTTCTAGACTGATGGGTGGACAGGCAGATGGATGAATGGATGCCTGGGTGAAAGGTAAGAACTGAACAGGGAAGGTTTGTCAATACCATGCTAGGGAGCTTGAATGTTATGCAAGGGCAATAGAAGATATTGGAAAGTTGTAAGCAGGAGAGATGGGTAAAGATAGGGACATAGAGAAAGAATGTTGACAAGAGTAGAAAGATGGTTTAGGGTTAATGACATGTGAATAGCAGGCCATTTTCCTGGCAAATCCCAGTTCCCACTTGTAAGGAGCCTAATTTGTAAGCAGCCTCACTTCTTTAAACACTGTTATTTCTTCCAGGGCAAGATGCAAGTTTTTAAGCACACACAGGATCTACTGATGGAGAATGAGGAACAGGGGCTCTGAGACAGGAAGGGGAGCTAGATAATCAGTACTGGCTAAGTTCTGGGAGGACGACTCTCTGTATAGGGGAGCAGAGCACCAAAGAGGGAGGAGCCATAGGGTCCACCTGCCTGCTTCTTCCAATTTCCAACATGAGGTCCCCTGGGGGGGTCACTAGCCTGGGAGCTGGAAGCTCCACACCCCACACACTGTGCCATTGTGTACTGCCACCGGAAGGAGGCGGCCAGAGATGAGGTCGGTGTTGCATCAGAGTGTTAAGCCCTGGATCAAATCCTGGGGGCACAGCGGGGGAGGTCTGATCCTTCCTACTGAGCAGCTCGGCCTATCATTGGCCTTCCCAGACCAGGGGCGGCACAGAAAATGTCTCAGGGGTCAGATAAGCTGAGAGCAAGCAGAATAGCTGGAAGGACCAGAGGACAGGGGAGCTTTCCCCACTGACACTCAAGCAGCCAAAAGGCAGCCAGGAGCATCTTCAGACTGAGAGGCACTCCCAGAGGGTCCTCAGTCAGAGCATGCTCACCATGCTGCCCTGCCTCACCCTGCTTCTCCTGATAGGGCCATCTGTGTGCAACACAACAGGTGACAGTGGAGAGGAACTGGTACTCAGCGCTGAAGCGAGGCCGTGGGTGACCCTGATCCTAGAGGTAACTTTGGGGAGAGGCTCTGTGCAGGGCATGGGGTGACCTATGGCAGAGGGGCAGAAGATCCCTTCCACACCTTCCAGGAGAGCAGGCTGTACACTGTACACTGCAAGGCAGGTTGGCTGACTGCCCTCTGTGGCTAGCTAGCTTCAAGGCCATGACCAAAGAGGTAACAGCTCATACATGAGAACATCAGCAGCGTGTGTGTGCGTGTGTGTGTGCGTGCGTGTGTGTGTGTGTGTAAACACTTATTTAACACATACTGTGTTCCTGGTACTGTCTAAATGCATTATAAACATTAAACACATTTAATCCGTATTTCGACCTCATGGGGAAAGTACCGTTATCATCCCTACTTCACAGATAAGGAAGCTGAGACAGAGAGGTCGGGTAGTCTGTCCAAAGTTGTACAGCTTTAAAAGCACAACTGCACACCTTGTCCAAGATCTGATTTTGTGTATCACAAATTTTCCAGAATTTCCTTTTCAGAGGGTCAACTTGGGGCAAGGTCACTGTTTTGTCTCACATGTAGAAACACTTTTATTTCCTGACAAGTACTGATATGATAATGGTCTTGTCTACCAAACTCCCCTGAGACTTTTAGACTCTAATCCAAAAACTGGAGACCCAACATTGCTACCACCCCCAATCCCAATCAAAATCTGATCAAATCTGATTCAAGAGAAAAAGACCTTGACCTTGGAGTTCCCAATTCAACCAGGGAGAGGGACTATGGCCTATTAGACCAGTGACAAACAAGTAAATAAGAGACTAGCGCGCAGAGCCAGGTGTGGTGGAGCACATCTGTAAGCCCAGCAACTCAGGAGGCTGAGGCAGAGGATCACAAGTTCAAGGCCAGCCTCAGCAACAGCAACACAGTGAGGCCCTAAGTAATTTAGTGAGAACTTGTCTCGAAATAAAAAATACAAAGGACTAGGGATGTAACTCAGTGGTAGAGCACCCCTGAGTTCAATCACCAGTACCAAAAAAATAAAACAAATCCAGCTCAGGAAAGGAGGCTTGCAGGAAGACAAGGCTGAGCCTGTTGCTCCCAGCCCTGGCATTGTAAGGCTGCTGGGGCTGGCCTTGGCTTGTGGTCCAGAAGCTGAGGTCCTTGGAAGCTCTTAGAAAATGGGTCCAGGGGAAGGAAGAGTCGTGACATGGGCAATCATAGTGATTCTTTCCTTTCTGGTTTGAACATGGAAGTGTGGGTAGCAAGAAGGCAGCAGGCCTGGGAGACCTGGGTTCAAGTCAGCTTTTCCACTGGCTCCTGCTTCTCTCTAGACCTATTTCTTTTTTTGTTGCTGTTGTTTGTTTTTTGTTTTTTTGTTTTTTTTTTTTGGTACTGGGGATTGAACTCAGGGGCACTTGACCACTGAGCCACATCCCCAGCCCTATTTTGTGTTCTATGTAGAGACAGGGTCTCACTGAGTTGCTTAGCGCCTCGCCATTGCTGAGGCTGGCTTTGAACTCGTGATTCTCCTGTCTCACAGCCTCCCTAAGTGCTGGGATTACAGGCTTGAGCCACTGCGCCCGGCTCTAGACCTATTTCTTTACCTGCAAAGTGAGGAGTAGGGATGACACCCAAGCTCTTCCTTGAGCTTTGACTGCTTTATGGAATCTATGCCAAATGTTGGGGTACCTGACTATATGACGGAGCACCATGGATGCAGCCATAAGGGGATGGTTGTCAGAAACTGCAGCAAGTTCTGTGGGCTCTCTGCCCACCCACAACCCATCCTGCAGCTGTTCCCAACTTAGTCTCCTTTCACTTTCCTCTGTCTCCCAAGATGCAGGATTTGGAATACAGGTGGAGAGACAGAAGGCTGGAAAAACCTACAAACACTGTGGGTTGCTAAGCATTACTATAAATGAGGTGACTGGTGCTTGGAGACACCTTCCCAATGATCTGCTCATTCCCCAGTTCAGGGATCCCTGCCTCAAGTCATCTCTGGAGCTGGGGATTTGGGTTAAACAGTATGGAGGGCTCCAGGTGAGGGAAGAGACCTTCCTGAGTGAAGAGGAATGAATGGCTTTTAATGTCCCTCCAGAAACCCAGTGGGTGGGAAAAGGGTCAGTCCTATTTAAACTATAAAGGGCCATTCTCTCCCACTTGCATTTGAAGGCTGCCTTTTACCAAGGCAAAGTGGTTTTCATGAGCTTTTCAGAAATGGGTCCAAATCTCCAAAGAGACTTCTCTGGTTTCTGGCCAGGCTGGGCGACTCCAGCCTGAGACAGCTGCCCTAGCCACTGTCATACCAGGGAGGAGACAGATGGGAAGTGACTGAATTAGTCCACGGCTTAGAAAACAATTCACTCTTGATCCCAAAAGTTGGGACAAGAAAGACTGTGAGAGGCATTGAGTTTCCATTGCCCCCAGTCAGGTCCTTATTGGTGCTGCAGGAGTGAGGGCTCTACCACTGCCCTTGAGGGAAAAAAGATGGAAGAAAGAGCCCCAGATCCAACCTCAGCTCCCAGTCTCTGGGCGGGTGCCTGCATTACTCTAGGGCCCTGTTTGCCTATCTTCAGCCTTCCTGGAAAAGGAGATCTCATCCCTTTCCCTATTCCCAAAAGGACTCTATTCTGGGTTGTAGAAAGGTCCCCCACTTCTGGGGCTCAGACTAAGATGGGAGGGGGAGGGCTTTAGCCAAGGCCATGGAGGTAATGAAGGAGTGAGAACTTAAACCCACAGACTTGGGTCAGGATGTTTGTCCTGTCAGCCCAAGGATTAAAATGACTGGCTGGGCATAACAGCTTCCACCCCAGATCACATGCTCCTGGGAGGCGCAGACCCCAGGGTAGGTAAATCTGGGACAGTAGGGGAAGTGCCCAGGGCAAGGAAGAGAGCCAGAGTTAGAGTAGAAGCAGTGCTGCCCCACCTCCTTGGTGTCCCTGAGTTTACTGGGGATCCCTTCCTTGCCTATGTTGGGGATATTTCCCAGAGCAGAATCCTGAGAGTCAGACTTTTGAATTCTGGTTCAATCACTTGTGTGCCCTTGGACAAGTCACTTGATCACCTTACATCTTAGATAGCCTGGGTTCATCTTTTACTTCCTAGCTGGGTGATCTTGGATGTATTTAATCTCTGTACCTCTGTGTTTTCATCTGTAAAATGGTGACAGTAGAAGTACTAGGCACTATTTTCAAAGGGTTTTGGTGAGGATTAAATGGGTTGCTGTATTAAAGTGCTCAGGGAAGTGTCAGGAACTGAGTGGGTAACATGTTAGCTAGTAAATATTATAACGCACAATATGATGCAAATATGCAAATGAACTCAGTGCCAGCACAGAGCAAGTGTCCTGTGACTGAGCGGCTATTACTGAGATTGTTACCTCTTAGGAATCCCTCCCTGTCTCCTCGACCCCACTCCCTCCCTACAGCTAACTCTGTTTCTTCAGGAGGATGGTGTCCCCAGCATTCAGCTCCAGCTGCAGGAGGGAAAGAGGAGCAAGGCAAACCAGTTCTTTGGGCTGATGGGGAAGCAGGTGGAAGGTGAGTGACACACGAGGCAGAAGCCCAGCAAAGTGTGGTTCTAAGGAGGTCCTGTAACACTGAGCAGGGGCCCTAGGTTAAAGCCCTGGAGCTTGGGTCACTCCTGAGATGAGATGGGATAGACCATCCGTGTGCATTATCATCCTTGGGGAGTGTTAACAATGACAACAGGCAACAGGTATAAATAGAGACTGTCCCAGCATATGGGGAGCACAGCCACCTTAATGGTGGGGCAAATGCTTTGCACTCTATCTAGTGCCCCTGCTTTCCATTCCTGGGTGACTTTGGCGAGTAGCAATAAAGCTAGAGGCCAAAGTCAATACATGAGCAAAGCAATGAGACAAGCTTTCTAGTTGTTTCTTTGGCTCAAACAGAATTACTAAAATGAACCTCTGTTCCCTAAGGGCACTGTCAACATAGGAGTCCTAAATAGGGGGGAAAGGAGAAAACAGTCTGGAGGCAGCAAGCTGTTGTCAACACTCTTTTTTTTTTTAAAGTGGGAGAGTGGATACTGGGATTAAACTCAGGGGCACTTGACCACTGAGCCACATCCTCAGCCTTTTTTTTTTTGGTACTGGAGATTGAACTCAGGGGCACTCGACCACTGAGCCACATCCCCAGCCCCATTTTGTGTTTTATGTAGAGACAGGGTCTCACTGAGTTGCTTAGCACCTCATCGTTGTGTTGCTGAGGCTGGCTTTGAACTTGAGATTCTCCTGTCTCAGCCTTCCTAAATGCTGGGATTACTGGCTTGTGCCACCACGCCTGGCTAAGATATATTGTTAAAAGGAAAAAGCAAGTTACAGAACAAATATGCATGATAGAAGCCTACTTGTTTAAAAAAATTACATATTTATACATATATGCAAACTCAGGAAAAGTTCTAGAAAGATAAACATCAAACTGTAAATAGTGGTTATATCTAGGAGAGGAAGTGGAGATGAGGGGGAGAGAATGAAGAGGAACTGTAGTTTTTACTGTACAAACCTTTACATGGCTTGAGTTTTAAAATAGTGGGCGAGTATTCAAGGACTACTTTGTAATAAAAAAAAAATATGCATATAAAAATAGAGAAAACCAACTTGTGACCAAACAGTTTTGGCCTTGGTTTCCTCCTCTACAAAATGAGTTTGGGAATGGGCCATTTCAAAGTTCTCTTTCCCAGTCCAACAGCCCATGAGGAGCAGAGGACAGAAAAGAAAGATTTCCTGAGCATGGCAGATGCTCACACAGTTCAGTCTCATCACTGGTGGGCACTCAGGCTCCAGTGGGGGACATCTTTTCCCCAAGGATGCCTACCACGCTGGTGCCAGGCACCAAGGAGGCCAAAGTGTGAATGTCCCATTACTCCTGACTGCCTCCTGCCCAGCACACTCCTGATGTTACACAAGGACACCAGAGGAGTGACTGTAGCTCCAATGAAGACCCCCTACCTCACCAAGTCCCCAAAGGGGTGGCACAGTCTTCATTTCTTCTTTCTCCTTCCCCCAGGAATACCTCTCATCCACCCAGGGAGAGCAGGTAAGTGTTGCCCAGACCTTCCCTCAGCATGCTGCCTGGGGACAGGCAGGTTGTCCCAGCCACTAGCAAATCAAGAAATGCAAGGATAGCATTGCAGTGCAGAGGGTGGGGCCAGTGTGGTTTGGCCAAGTGCTGGGCTTTCTGGTTGTTTCCATAAAGGGTGGTCCACGCATGCCTCGGGAGTGCTGGCAGGGCTAGGAGGAGACAGGGGTGAGTCTAGTTGTGCCAAATTTTAAAATCACTTTGGATCTAAATCCTGGAGTTGGAAAAGTGAATCAAAGATCAGAAGTGCTCAAAGCTTCAATCCTCTGCATACTGGAGGATCTTAAAAGTGCAAATCTGATTAGCCATTACCCTGCTAAAACCTTTCAGCTGAAAGGGAAAAAAAACAAAATCAAAAGAAAGCAAACCAGCCTGTATCCATGGCCCTGAGCACTCCCGGGATCAAGCCCAATCCCCGCATACTTTTTGGACTTCGCTGACTTGACTCGGGCCCATCTCTAGCTGCTGCCAACACTGACCTGACCACCTGCCCTGCCCAGCCAGTGTGGTCTCCAGTCTGGGCACTAGATTCTCCTTGGCACAGTGTACTGTGCTGTCCTACCAGGTCACACAGCTGGTGTTCCCAGCCCTCCAGTGCACAGGCTCCAGGTCTGCCATCCCTCTGTATCCCAGATACCCAATCTAGTTTCTTCCATAAGAAGCACCCACCTAGGTGCTAGGAAGAACAGATGGGAGAGTGGAAGAAAAAGAAGAAGAAATCAATGAATGAAGACATGAAAGAATGAAACAATCCAGGGTATCTCCTCGACTCCAAGATGATTGAGAAAAGACTCCATTTTTAAGGCCCCAGCTTTGGCTCTGGCCCTGCCCTTCACTGGTATCCAAGGCAATGGTCCTCTGTTGCCTCTCTTTCTCTACCTCATCTTTCTCTCTCATCAGGGTATCAGCTGGGACAAATGGTCCAGGCCCTCCTGGGCAGGAGAGGATCATCTGTGGAAGGTAAGTGAGAGCCCCTCGCAGGCCACAGGGACATCATAGGAAAGTGGCTATGTATTTTGCTGCCAATCAGAACAGGCTTCCACAAGCCACCAGCAGTAGCCCCTTGGGAGAGGGCAGGGGTGTAGGGCGCTGACCCCTGATGATTCAGAACAGAAATAGCCATGGCCCTGGAACTGCACCCTCCCCACCCCAACATGCTCCAGCACACTCTGCTCTGGCCCCCAGGGCCAGCTGAACCCACAGACAATGATGTGTAGCTCTCCATCCTGAAATATACCCTTATTCTCTCACTGTCCATGAAGTCCTAGTCCTTCCTATTGAGAAGGTGGTGTCTTCAGTCTTAAGAGATTCACAGGCTTCATCAGATGTCATTAAGTGCACATCATCCTGAGTTGTGTACTGTCCTAAACAGTTATCAGCTAACACCTCTGGCAGGTGCCAGGCATGGAAGCAGGTAAGTCAATCAAGCAGGGAAAAGTCACAGGTCCAGAGAGCCCACACGAGAGGAAAGGCAATGGGTGCCCCAGTGGTCAAAGATGCTTGTGAACCTGAGCTCTAGGCTGCCTTCCCTAGTGCCTAACCTCTTCCCCCCAAGCTTCAGACTTCGGGGTCCCTCCCTTATTCCCCAAATAGAACATCTACTTACTCTAACATTGGCTTTTGAGAATAAATTAGGAAAGGTCTCTATTTTCCTCTGAGATTTTCTCGACAAGTTTGAGCCATTCCATTTAAAGGATCCTGGAAGTCACCTCAACACCAAATAGAAATGAGTGCCACTCATGCATGCTGTGCACAGGAAGCTTGAGGCCATTGTTTTTGGAGATGGAAAGCAATTGGTTCCAAGAGCCAGATAACAGAGCCAGGACTGAAAGCTGTGTCTCCAGTTTCCTGATTCATGGCACCTCCCATGTCCCCAGGCAGGTCTTTGGGAGTTTTGAATGCCACTTCCTCTTCTTTAGAGAAGATAACTAAGGATTGGCTCCATCCCTGTTCTGGAGGCACTTTTTTTTTTTTTAATATTTTTTTTTAGTTGTAGATGGACACAATGTCTTTATTTTATTGCTTTGTATGTGGTGCTGAGGATCGAACCCAGGGCCTTACGCATGCGAGGCAAGCGCTCTACCACTGAGCTACAATCCCAGCCCCCTGGAGGCACTTATGATTGAATAATGGAAGACATGGCAGCAGAGCCTGTAATTCTGCCGCCCTAGATAGCTATACACAGAAGAAACATGAGAGGGAAATGGAGGGCGCTGGGCAGTGACTAGGGAAGGCCTCTCAGGGTAGGGGAGACGTAAGAGCCCCCTAACCACCATCTGTGTACAGAACTCTCCCCAGGCACAGAGGATGAGGACCCAAGTTCAGAGTGAGAGCCCCCAGAGGACGCCAGCCCTCTTGCCTGGATGTCACTGCTGACCAGCTCTCTCCTGTCGTCCATGCTGGCAATCCATACCAGCCCTGCACTGAACTCACTGAGCTTCTTCCAGGACTCTCAGCGACAAGCTGTGATGATACACAGATGCACTGTGGCCACCCTGGTGAGCAGGAGTGGCCCTGCCCTCTCCCACATGTTGTGCATCACCAGGGCCAGGCTCACAGCACACAGTAGGAACTCAATAAATAAATGAATGACCACTGAATGGCTTCCTCTGTGGTGTGGGGTGGTGGGTGAAGGGCAGGGTGTCAGCAGGCCACCAGGCCTTTGTCAGAATTGCAAAGAAAGTCTACTCAGCCCAGGTTCTGTTCTCAAATGGGAAAACAGGCTTGGGACACAGGTAACGAGGGCCTACACACAGAAACAGGGAGACCACAGGGTGTATTTTGGAGTGGGAAGGACAGAGGGCAAGGGAGACTTTTCCCCTTTAGGCTCGTCTGAAGCCCCAGTCTGAAAGAAAACATCCTCTCCTACCCACAGCCATGACCTCAAGGGTTCTAACCCACACATCTCCTGATTTGGACAACTGGAAACCAGTTCACTCAATTCTTTTGTATAAGCAACCCCTTTGCTTTTAGGACACAGTGATCCCATTTCTGAGCTTTGGGAAGAGCAGTAGGGGGGAATGGAACAGCTTCCAGCCCCAGAAGGCCCCCAGTATGATGGGGGGGACCCTTGTCCCTGCCCTAGCAGTTTGAGGCAGATGGGACACAGAGTAACCCAGAATGCCTAGAAAGAAGCGTATCAGCCAGAATGAAGCCCTAGGAGAAACCTAGGCAATAAGAAGTTCTGAACCAGGAGTGAGTTGGGAATTATGTGGGTGGGTTCAGCTATAAAGGAGGTCCATTCATTCACCAGGCCACAAGATGTGAAGCTTCTGTTGCTCTCAAAACAAAAAGAAGCAGGTTAGTTTTCCTGGGCATGATTCTCGGGGGTAGGAGCAGGCTATATTTAAAAGGAGGGGAAAGCAGGTATGATGGAAGGCAGGACCTTTGTCTAGGTGCCAGAGAAGTGACAGCAGAGGCTGCTAAGGAGGCCAAATGGTGCCAGCACAACCTGTAGTGACTGTCCTAAGACTGCCTGCTCGTGGTGAACCCGGAATACACCCTGAGCCTCTATTTTCTTGATCTTATACCTTACTGTCATGTCCAGTGATAAATATGGGAGCAGGGGACAATGTAGGCCTTCTAGGAGTCTGACACTGCAGAATGCCCCCATCAAGGCGCTTCCCAGCATCCGCAGTGCCCATTTCACCCCAGCCCACCATCCAGTGCTTAGTCCCAAGGGGTGGGTTGCTGCAGTAACCCAACTCAAGGACCAACAAAGGGGTTTAAGACTTTACCCTTAGCCGGGAGCGGTGGCTCAAGCCTGTAATCCCAGCACTTAGGGAGGCTGAGACAGGAGAATCGCGAGTTCAAAGCCAGCCTTAACAATGGCGAGGTGCTAAGCAAGCAACTCAGTGAGACTCTGTCTCTACATAAAACACAAAATAGGGTTGGGGATGTGGCTCAGTGGTCGAGTGCCCCTGAGTTCAATCCCCAGTACCAAAAAAAAAAAAGTCTACCCTTGTGTTTGAAGTTTAGGAGGCTTAGGAAAAACTAGACCCACCAAACATTTAGTAAATTTCCTCTATATGCTAGCACTTCCCTGGAACCTCAGATAGGACTGGGAATATGAAAGAAGTGAGATTGGAATTTGCCCTGATGACCTAAGGTCCTTAGAAGACAGCCAAGATACACTCACTCTGGAAAGCCTACATCCTTCTTCCCAATCATCTCTTTCAAACTTACTACGCTCCCTCAAGCTCAAGTTCCAGCACATGCTATTCTCTTTCCATTTCTTAGTTACAGGTCAATTTCTCCTTAAAGGATCCCCCCTTGGGAACTACCCATTCATTGCCTGCTCAGCGTGCCAAAAGCACCTTACACACTTTCTTCCATTGGGCGCTCAATAGAAAATGTGTTGCTCTAACTAACAGTTTGCCTCAAGGTCAGGGACTTCACCTTAATTATCTTTGTACCCTCAGCTCCAACAATAGTGCTTGATGCATAAGTGGTCCTTGAAGGGCTCACATTTCCTCTTTACAAAGAGTCTCGAAGGAGCCAAACTTAATGCAAGTTACTGAAGTAAATAACAGCAGCCACTGCTTATGAACACAGTTGGTAGTCCTAGAACTCCCAATACTGAACTTCTGATCTCTGTCTCTACACCAGCTACCCTAGAAAGCTGGGAGTTACTCATTCCTCACCTCTAATGCATCCTCTAGCTGTTGAGGACACCTGCACTGCTGGCCATCTTCACTAGCTCCATTAACATAAGCCACCCTTAGCCCTTGTTGGGAGCGGCCTCCCCACAGGTCTCTGCTTTCCATCTTGCTGCCATCCTCTCCCCCATAACCCCTTAAAAAAGGATAATGGATCAGGCCCATCCCTCGGCTGACCAGTTCAGTGCTGTTCTGGGATAAGCACGACATTCTTTTCAATGCCTCCAAGGTCCTGTGCTCTCTATTCTCTCAATCGTCAAACTCATTACCAGGTTCTCAGGCTCACACACACCAAATACTCCCTGTGTTGGGGTCTGGGCAAAAGCTCGCCCATCTGGACACTGTTCCAGTTCCTCTACTCCTCCCCTGGATAATTCATCTTTCACGTTCAAGGATAAAGGGCCCTTTTTAAAATAGGGCTTCTTAGCCAGGCGCAGTGGCTCAAACCTGTAATCCCAGCACTTTGGGAGGCTGAGACAGGAGAATCGCGAGTTCAAAGCCAGCCTCAGGAACAGCGAGGCGCTAAACAACTCAGTGAGACCCTGTCTACATAAAACACAAAATAGGGCTGGGGATGTGGCTCAGTGGTCGAGTACCCCTGAGCTCAATCCCCAGTACAAAAAAAAAAAAAAAAAAAGATAGGGCTTCTTAGTTCCCAAGTTCAACTAATTCTCTCCTGTCTTTCACAGGACCTTGTCCCTTTCCTGTTACACTGATCACAGGTGGAAATAATAATCTGCCTCATCCGGGAAGTTGCTAGTCATTGTGTATCAGTAAATCTCCTGTCCCAGGGCCTAATGGTACTCATAAATACTTGGGTCCTGAATGGATATGTCAGGCACTTTGCAAGACAAACCACCATCCCCAGTCTGCAGATGAGTATAAGCCACTTGCTTAAAGTTACACAGGAAATGGCAGAGCCAGGATTTGAGCCAAGGTGGCTTCACTCTACACGCTCGACCCCAACACTTAGAAGCCTCAGGTAAAAATTGTAAGTGGGGCCTCAAAGGAATTCCATTTTAACTGGGTCTCTTTGGGTTAGGGAAAAAAAACTTTCCAAATTAAGTCTGACCCCAGCATACCAGTAGTTCGAGAGGCTCCTTCCAGATCAAATCATTTTTGGAAATGTTATATTCTCCCTCCTTTTTTGGAAAATCCTGGCATGCATTAGCTTAGTGGAGGTTTTTTTTTTTTTTAATATTTTTTAGTTGTAGGTGGACAGAATATCTTTATTTTTATGTGGTGCTGAGGATCAAACCCAGTGCCTCATGCATGCTAGGCGAGCACACTACCACTGCGCCACAACCCCAGCACTTACTGGAGGTTTTGAGAAGCCCCATATACTGGGACTCACCTCAGTGTTTTCCGAATTTATTTGACTACAGCACCCTTTTTGTTCATACTTTTGTACTTGATGGAACACATTTCGGGAATGTTGAAGTGGAGGCTTTCTCAGTAAACAGAAGGGGATAATGGACTAATCCAACCGCATGGCGAGGCTACGTGGAAGGGAATGATGAAGGCTACGTGGGCTGAGTCAGCTTATGGAAAGACTGAAAGCCAGAATAAACATGAACTTAATCCGAGGAGCACGGGAGGTCATGTGAATTCCTGAACAGGGAAGTGAAGGGCCATGTGTTGGTAGAAGTGTATTAATCCACTTCTAAGAAACTGGGTGAAAATTCTAAAGCCAGCTAGAGGCCTCAGAAACAATTTGCCTGACAGCTGTCGCCCGACAGCTGAGATGTGTTAAATGACCACACTGGGGCTGAACTGACTGAGGGTGCCATTCACATAGGAATTGCCCAAGGTGGGGATCCTCTCCTGCACACCTTCCCAGCACAGGAAGGCAGTTAGCAGAAACTGCAGGATCAAACTGAATTCTAGACCTTTAGAAATTCCCCCCCCCCTTTCCCTTAGTACTGGGATGGAACCCAGGGTCTTACACATGCCAGGCGAGTGCATTTACAACTAAGCCCTCAGAAGTCCTGTCTCACCCTTTGCTGTGCCAAACCATTCCAAAACATGGCTTAGAAGAATATTTCTCTGGGTTGGCCGGACTTAAGCTGGATATTTTGTTAGCTTCCTGTGGTGACAGCAGTGAGGAATTTGTCTGGAATTGAAACTTTTTTTTTTTTGGTACTGGAGATTGAATTCAGGGGCACTCGACCACTGTGCCACATCCCCAGCCCCATTTTGTGTTTTATGTAGAGACAGGGTCTCACTGAGTTGCTTAGCGCCTCGCCATTGCTGAGGCTGGCTTTGAACTCGCGGTTCTCCTATCTCAGCCTCCCTAAGTGCTGGGATTACAGGCTTGCGCCACCGTGCCTGGCTTGGAATTGAAACTTTTAATAAACCCAAGTGTGGATTTGAGAGCTACCAGCTAAAGCACTTCAGTTGTCCTGTACGTGGTCTCTCTTACTCAGTCTCCCTTTTCCCTGGTAGTTTAGGGCAAGCTTCTGGTTTGGAAACATGTCAGCACATTTCCAACAAAAAAGGTGGAAGCTACCAGAAGGACTTCTGTATCATTTTATCAGTCAGTCTAGTAAGCCACAAGATCTGCCCACATGAAATAAGAGGAAAAGTGGGCCACTGACAGGCAGGAGCAGCACATACATGCAGGGATGGGAGCAACTGTTCGTGGCCATCTTTGGAGATATTTAAGAGTATCTAAGTTTCTGATAACTTTGGAATGAACATAAAGCAAGCTATGTCCAGAAACAAATACCCAGTTAAGAACAAAGACTATCCTCTTGGAATGAACATGACTCGGTCAAGAAAAAAAGGTGTTTATCTCTCACATGGAACACTTGGCAGGAACCATGAAGCTAGAGTTGTACAACAGCACAGGTTATTTTCTCCACTCTTGGGCACAAGTAAACAAACTTCCAAGTCCATAAATGGCGACAACAGGACCTGTGTCTAAAGGTATTGCACAAGAGTGAAGAGGCAGACCGATATTTCGGCACCAGGAGTATTTTTCACCACCGGGCAATCCTTTTGTTTCCTTCTTAGTGACATTCATTGGCATTGTTGAAGACACCACAAAGTGAGCAAGCAATTACACTGCCCCCATCAGCAGGAAATAGTCTGGAAGAGGCAGTCTTACATATTTGTGGCAAAAAGTGCTGGAGCAAAACCAGTTGAGGTTCAATTCTAGAATTTCATGATCCTGATGAACAGCAAAGGGTCATTTCTAAATTTTTTTTTTTTGGTACTGGGGATTGAACTCAGGGGTACTCGACCACTGAGCCACATCCCCAGCCTTTTTTTGTGTTTCATGTAGAGACAGAGTCTCGCTGAGTTGCTTAGCATCTTGCCATTGCTGAGGCTGGCTTTGAACTTGCGACTTTCTTGTCTCAGCCTCCCAAATTGCTGGATTACAGGCTTGCACCACTGCACCCGGCTTCATTTCTTTTTCTTTTTTTAGTTGTAGATGGACACAATATCTTTATTTATTTATTTTTGTGTGGTGCTGAGGATCGAACCCAGTGCCTCACGCATGCAAGGCAAACGTTCTACCACTGAGCCACAATCCCAAACCAGCCCGGCTTCATTTCTAAATTCTTAGCACATATCATATCCTATTAGTTAGCAAAGGGGTTTTCATATTTTATTCTTATGACATGCAATTCTATGCATTTTGTACATATATGCACCTGTGAGTCTCACGGGGAAGAGAAGCCAATGTTGAGACAGAGTCATGCCTTTGCCATGCTATTTCACACTAGATGGAATTGGTTATTGGAGTCCAAGCACACTCAAAAACCAGCTTAGGGCCTTGGGGTATGAGTGAAGACAGGCAGAGCCAAAACTCCTATTCTCACTGGGACTTCTCAAACCAGGCTTTCTTAACTCCAGGTCTAGGTGTCGCCTTCAAAGGTAATTTCCTGAGCTGTAAATAAGTGTGCAGATTGTATAGGTGCATTAAGAAAAAAAAATAAAATCCAGTGCTTTGATCATATTCCCAAAGGTTAGAGGAAAACAAAAGGGAGTAAAGATACAGCTAAGAATTCTGCTGCTTGATCCTCCACCTCATAAAACCACTGTTTTAATGCCATTTGACACTGATTGCTCATCAAAGGAAGAAAAGGCAGGGAGTTCAAGACTGCCCTTGGAAAGTTACTAACATACATCCAGAAAAGGCTGGTTTTCATTTGCTTCATGTTCAAGAAGGAATGCGTACTGTAAGCAAGCTGTAGCTTTTTATATACTGGTTTTAGGTGTTTATGTAGCCCCCACCGTCATCTCAACCAACTGGCTTGACATGGTCAACTCCATTCCAGGCCCTTCCTAACCCCAGCCATATAACCTGTCCAGAATTATGGGACTAATAAAAATTGAGCAAGTCAAAAGCATCATTTTGTCAACACGAAGGGTATACTATATGCTCAAAATTATTTGGAATGATTCACTATACCCATGTAAGAAAAGGGGCAGGGGCTGGGGTTATGGAGCAGTGGTAGCGTGTTCACCTAGCACGGGTGAGGCACTGGGTTCGATCCTCAGCACCACATAAAAATAAAATATTCTGTCTACCTACAGTTTAAAAAAAGGGGGGGGGGGGGGACAATAGCAGAGGCATCAGGTGACCAGATCTTTTTTTTTTAAGTATATTTTTAGCTGTGGATGGATGCAATATATTTATTTTTATGTGGTGCTGACGATCGAACCCAGTGACTCATACATGTGAAGCAAGTGCTCTACCACTGAGCTACAGCCCAGCCCCAGGTGACCAGACCTTATGACAGCATTGTCAAAATATGGAATTTGGAACCAGAGAAGCAAGGCTCTCATCCTGTTGCTATTAGCAGCAAGAACACTATGAACCTCAAACCTTCTCTTCTGGAAAAAGTATCTAATACCCATCTTCCAATGCTGTAAGGGAACTGTGTAGGCAAAGAGGCAGTTTGTCCCTAAAAATCAGCAGCAGTCCCGAGTGAGGCATATCTTCTGCTTCCTGGTTTCCGTCTCTGGCCCAAATGGCTACTTCTAAAATCAACCAAAATCAACTCTTATCTGAAAGTTTTCACTAGCTTCCTTAATATTCTTGTAGTGGAAGCTCTAGAAACATGGGCGCCTATAACCAGCACATCTAGCTAGCAGGGAGAGGATGATTAATCATTAAGGAATCAAAAAAGCTAGAAGGGGGCTGTGATTGTGGCTCAGTGGTAGAGCGCTTGCCTCGCATGCGTGAGGCCCTGGGTTCGATCCTCAGCACCACATACAAAGCAATAAAATAAAGACATTGTGTCCATCTACAACTAAGAAAAAATTAAAAAAAAAAAAAAAAAAAAAAAAAAAAAAGCTAGAAGGAAGGTATAGGTTTTCAAGTGGGATGGGCCAGAATGGGACTTCTAGCTTCACTGCTTATGGTGTCACCGTGGGTTCCAGGTTGCCTTCTGCAAAATCAATGTGAACATCAGCTGCATGGGGCTAACAGGAGGGTCAGAGGCAACAATGCCACCAAGCATACAGGGAAGCATATGCTCTAGAGCCCTCTTCCCCCCAAGATGGAATAGGTGACTCCATGGAGTGTTCAGGAATTAGATCCAGGACTGTTGACTTCTAGACTTCTAATGAAGGAGCCCAAGCAGCTGAGCTTCTTTTATGCAAAGGGGACAGAGTCCTACTCAATGTTGCCAAGCAAAGTAAACACTCCTTACTCGTTACCATACTTATAAAAGGTTCGAACCAGAAAAAAATTTTTTTTTGGACTGGGATCAGGACTGTGCACAAAACTCCAAGCACATTTACCTCTGAGCATTTCATCCCCATGGTTTATATTACCTACTTCAATTTTTTTCAAAATATGAGGAAAAGCAAAATTTCCCTTTAATGCAAACATTATAGCAGGAAGATCTGGCATGCATGCATCATTCTAAGAAAAGATAAGATGGAAAGGGTCTTTTTTATAACCTTCTGCTTCTCTCCACCCCACCCCTATCCCCAATAAGTGGCACTAAGGACTCTAGCCTTGCAGAGGAGTTTTGGTGTGTCCAGTGGTATAGGGTCTCAAAATTCCCAGCCACAGTGAACAAACCCATCTCAGCAATACAACTCCCACCCTCCTCCTTTCCACCAGAAAGATGGAGAAGTGCCAAGCCTCTTTTCCTGTGCTGGAGAGAAGCTGCAGGAAAATGTAGCTACTTTCAGAAACAAATCTGGAAGAGAAGGAATGATTAGAGGTGACATGGCTCACTACCGGCCAATGTGCCTGGAGACAGGAGACATTGATTTCTGCCTCCCTTCTGTATCCATCATATCCTACCTATGCTCACTTTCCGCTGGTTTCTTTGCCCCTAAAACCAGATGAAAATGAACTCAATATAAAAAAGAACATATAATACCAAGTAGCCACTGTGGGCACCAAAAGAAGGTAGTCTGAATTCATCCCAACTATACAAGTTCAGCCTAAGCACTCCCTCTATGGCTAGCACCACAGGCAAAAGCAATTCCATGGCCACAAACCACATCCCTCAACAGTTTACTGCTAGAAAAAACAAATCCCTACTGCACTATTAGTAGCAGGTCAGCGGTGTCATTTTCATACACAAATGAGAGCCCCAGATGAAACGGACTTGAGCAGAGAACATGCTTTATTGAGTAGTAGATATAGAAGAGCACATTCTACCACATGTGGGGAAGGGTTTAGCATCTGTAAAAGGCCTTTACCCCTTAAGAAAACCCCCAGTGAAAGTTGCTTTTGGATAAATTTTAACAGTGACACTGAAACTGGAGGGGAGCCACCACGGAACATGCTTAAAATCGGCTCCCCTCAACCCACAGTGAATATAAGTAGTGTACAGAGATGACAAGAGAAAGGCACAAATGACCAGAGTCGGGATTGTGGTAAGAGTGCCACATGAAGACAGCAGTGTTGTAAGAGACCAAGTTGGAAAGGGTGACATGTCAGACATCAAAAGCTGCCCCAAGATAGCAGGTTATAACAGGCTAGGGAGAAATTAGAGGGAACATCTCATCCTTCACTTGAACAACACCAAAAATAGGAGACCAGAGAATAGGAGGATGGTGTCAAATCCCAAAAAGGAAATGGAGGAGTTGTTCTTGAAAAGGCAGAAGCACTTTAGTCCTAGAAGAGGGTGAGAAACTGTTGAAAAGAGAAGCAAACCTTGGCAGGTGGCTTCTCTGCTCTGCTGAGAGCCATGGGCTGAAATAGGAAGTCATTTTCAATCACTTTCAACTTCTCCTGGGATGTTCTGGACAAAATCAGTGCAACTTATGTGGAAGTACAGGTGTCCTATACCAGACTGGTACAGGGAAAAGGTTCTGCAGTACTATTAACCAGTTAACATGTAGCATGAAAGGGAGAACTAGAAATTATTTTGGCACCTACAAATGTAAAAAGAGGCAAGAAGTAAAGAGATGAAAATATTTACTGCTGGGCACTTCGTGGTGAGGCAAAAGAATTATCCATTCCCTTCTACCAAGACACTGCCCACTGCCCACAGGTGAACTCAAAGCAGAATACAAAATCACCACCTCTTACTCCTCTCACCATCTCATCTGGATGGATTATGTGCTGTTACCAAAACTAATCTCTGGGAAACTCTTAAGTATTTGGTTCTGAGCAGCCCAATACTGATCAAAAACAAGTCTTTCAATAAAAATGGAGGAAAAAAGGTTAAAGTGAGATGAAATCCCATGTGAATGGACTCCTCCCAGTACACACACGCACCCTCAAAAGTGCTGCCTCCTCCCTGCTCCTCCAAAAAACTTGTAAGGAGGACCGGGAAAGAAAGGTCCTGGTAGTGGCAAGCATATTTGGAGGTCTGGTGACCAGGCGGCAAGAAGCACTAGTACAAAGTTCAGAGGACAAGACACACCTCATGGGGCTAGAGAACATGAGGAGAGAACCAGTGACTGGACAGGTACAGTACCATAACAGAACTCCTTGGGTCAGTGCTATGAGAGATCTGCACTTGAGTCTAATACAGATCCCATCCAGGCAACCTCACTGAGGCCGAAACAACAGTTCCTCAGAACCAGCGTCTGCAGTGTAAATGAAGGTCAGAGCCAGGACAGTCCTGAGGGGGATGGCCTTCCCAAAGGATACTGTACTTGCCAATCACAAGAGCAACAGAAATGACAGACAGATCCCTAGGGTACGGATTCCTACTGCTGGGGTTCGCTGGCTCGGAATGACAGGTCACTTTAAGTGCCCTTGGGAGGGGTCCATTTTAAGCAGCTTGGATCCATGGTTTTATTGGAGTTGGACCTTTTGGCCTCTTTGGCTATCCACTCATCAATCAGGTCCTGAGAAGAACAATGGGAACAACTGTTAGACTCATTCAATCAGCATGCCTTGATATACAGATTTTAAAATAACTACTAGCCAAGAAGGAATCACCAAAAGGTTAATAATGTATTAAGGTGTAAAAAAAATACTTTTTGATTTGCAAACTGCTTTCCTAATCAATTTCTTCCAGTTTTGCCCTCAGTAAGAACCAAAAATCATTACTCACCTACCTTTATTACATGTATGAGTCAACTAAAAAATTAAAAGTGGGCATTAGTTGAGATGTCATTTAAATCTATTCCACAAGCCCTGGAATCTGTGAAGATTCCCCTCTATGGCTGGGACATTCTTCCTAATCTAAGAAAATCATTAAGTGATAAAGTGCTATGCAACACAAAGCTGCTTAACTGGTGTCATCCAAATTTGAGACAGGATCTTAAAAGCTCCTGATAAGGACAAAGTAGGAAATAAGCTTGATACCAAAGGTCACTCAGGCCTCACTGCCAGTTAAAGAAATGAAGGGGCGGGGGTGTGCTTACATTTGAGCTCCTCTGTGAAAGGAAGTTACCTGGGATGGTAAGACCCCTACTTGGCTGTGCTCCAGGGAATCTAGCAAAGAGCAAGCAGCAGATAAAAACCTCACCTGTCTCTTCAAAACTAGGTGTTTTCCTTTCCAATACTTGAGCATTTGAAGGGCTTGCAGAGTGCTGACGATGTCTACCGGATTCACTGCGGTCTCCTGGCTAATTTCTGGAACAGAAGAGTCATTAAGAACCTGGTCAAAGTATAGACCCCAACCCTTTCTGAGGACTCCTTTCTCTTAGGAGAAATCCTAAGGGCTAGAATCTCTGATTCAACCCTACCTGTTCGGAAAATGTTTACAAAGTATTTGTTTGACCAATCCAAATAACAGTGAAGCTACCAATCCAAATAAGAAGCTACTCTTGGTTAATTAGGAGAGATCAAGGTCAAACAGACCAAAATAAATTCTACTTTTGCATAAAAGGGAGGGATTATCTTAGAAGCTCTTGCATGTGTCAAAATACTTGTTCTTCTTCTTAATTTTTAAGAAATCGGTTCATAACCATTCCCAGGGATCAACTGCTCTACAATCCCTAGGCACTCTAGTGAGGCTCTCTGTAATGGTCCATAATCAGTGGTCTTATCTTCATATTCATAGGAAACACAGAATGGGGCATAGCTTTGCAGGTGACAAAAAGCATGAAGGGGTGGGGCTCAAGTGGAAAAGATAGGTTATCTAGTGGAACTACCAATGAAACATTTAAGAGTTAAAAACCAACCTTTGATAGAAATCTCTTTGCCTTGAAAATTATGCAGGTAACGGAGAAGCACTTCTTTCCAGTAACTGCGATAGCTTATGAGCCCCAGATCTGAAAGTGGACGTTCTGGAGAGCCAACTTTTTCTTCCACTTTGGAAAGTAAATAACCTGCCAGGGAACAAATACAGACTTTTTCTAGCAATGCTATATTTCATCCTACTAGCAAAGAACAGTGCCAACATGGAAGAAGGCTTAAGAAGTACAGTTTGTGTTGCAATATCAATTAGGGCTCAGCCATTCAATGGACTACACACTGTGTGGTTGTTAAGTATAATATGCTGCCTTTGTATAAACAAAAGGGGAAGAAGGTGTATTTGCAGTTACTTGTAACAGACACTAAAAAAACTCTGGAAGCCTTTACTAGGAATTTTAACGACAATGATTCTGTGTTGTGATGTGTTGCAAACAGGTTAAAAATGGAGAGGAGAAGCCATTTCATTATAAAGCTTTTTACATTTTGCAAATTTTAAAACATATTATCTCAGTACCATCCATGAAGTAGTAGGGGGTGGGAAAATGCAAATGAAGATACCTCCAGTTTTAGCATCTAACATTCAATTTATACAAAATATACATGGGAATGTGGCCTGCAAAATACATAAATCTGGGAAACTCTACTAGACAACTAACTTTTTGTCAATAAAAGAAACAGCAGGGAGCAAAAAAAGACATGAAGGAAACACTTAGATTCAAAGTAATTATAGGCCAGGCCAGGCAGCACATGCCTGTATCTCAGCAACTCAGAATATTAAGGCAGCTGGAACACAAATTCAAGGCCAATCTGAGCAGCTCGATGAGACCTCAGCACACAGAGACTGTCTTAAAATAAAAAAAGACTACCAGAGCACCCCTGGGTTCAATCCCCAGTACCACATTTTTAAAAAAAGGTAAAAATACCCTGTTTAATATATGCTATTGATTCAAAGACTTCATCACAGCCCACAGCACTGTAACTCATTTTATCACTGCAGGGCCATCAGTCTTCCTACACTTACTCACTGCACTCAGCACATTTAGGGGGCATTTAAAAATTACCAAAGAAAGCACAAAAATATGGAAAAGTGTTACTAATAGACTGACAATGACACTCGTTCACAGTATGAGAGCTAAAACAGGGTAACTTATTTGAATGTGGCTGGGAATGTGTGCATCCAATGACCCATAATTCTTCCTGCTTTGTGCACCTCCATGAATGATCACAAAGGTGCCAAGATTTTAGGATTTCAAGTAATTTTTAGTGAGTAGACAAATTCATAAATATGGAAACCCTGATTAATGAGAACAGAGAGTAATACTCAAAGTCTGTATCAGGTATATGAATCACTTCTAGACAAGCTCTTGAAAAATGAAATCCCAAACATCAAAGAAACAGATTTTAAGCCTTATGCATGTGTGTGTTCTGTTTAAGTCTCAAACTGGGATAATCCTGAAGAGCTTACTTTTTCATTCTATCTCCTAATTAAGTACCAACTCAGGGTACCAACTCAAGATCCGGTATTGAGTATTAACTGAGTTATCAGCAGACTGACAATGTTTAGGTTTTCTCCACTTGTTTGTTCATTCATTCATTAAGAGAAGTATACTTCTACTACATCCCAGGAATTGCAGAGACCACAGGACAGACGGACAGACATCATAGTGTCTCTGCCTTGTGAGGCTGATGGCTTTAGCAGTCCCACTTACTGAAATCGATGAGCATCTTGCCATAGCCCTGTCTCATGTACTGTGGCATGGTAAGGATACAAGATACGTTGTAGTTCAGGAATGAATTCTTTTCCTGAAAAGAGCAAACAAATGAGCAGGTCATTAAGAGTTTGGGACCAAGGTTTTCACATTCCTACAGATAGAAAATAAAGCTGCCTGCAAAATATCTGGCTAAGAGTCCCGAGGAGTCGCTATCAGGCTCAGTTATTACATCCATACTTTTATGATGCCCAAAGTCATTAATCCCAGGGTTTCTCAAGATGAGACCTCTAGTCTCATTTTAAGGGGGCCGACTCTGGATTCTTTATAGGCAGAGTATAAGTCAAGAAGATTAAGATTCCTGAGCTGGTCTACAGCACTTTTTTTTAAAATTTTTCTAGTTGTCAATGGACATTTATTTTATTCATTTATTTATATGCAGTGCTGAGAATCAAACCCAGGGCTTCACACAAGATAGGCAAGTGCTCTACCTCTGAGCCATGACCTCAGCCCTATAGTACCCTCCTTAAAAGCAATTTTTCAAATGAAGACTACCTACTGGAAGAGAAGAAAAGGAAGTTAACAAATACTCAATCTGGAAAATGACAAAAATCACATATTATATATTTCCATTTATGTGAAGTGGCCAGAATAGGCAAATTTACAGGCACAGAAAGGCTGCAAGGGGTTGAGTGGAAATGGGGACTGACTGCCAATGTGTAGTTTCTTTTTCAGACAATGAAAGCTGTGATGACTGCACAGAGGTTTACATAACTCTGTGAACACACTAAAAATCACTGAATTGTACATTTTGGTTTCTGGTGCTAGGATTGAACCCAGGGCCTTGCATATTAGACAAACACTCTACCGCTAAGCTATACCCCACTCATGAACTGTACACTTTAAGTGGATTAACTGCATGGTTTGTGAAGGTATGTAAATTTTATTTCAATTAAGTTGCTATACTAAAAAGTCATAAGCCAAATCCAGCTTTTGTTGGTGAAGGCACAGAGGTATTATCATCGACAGGTGTATGCTAGAAGGAACCCAGCTAACCATCCAGTCAACTGGAATATATTCCTGGTTTTAAGCTAATAACACTGAGGAGGGCAAAGCCGGAAGAGTTGGCTCGACTGCAAGATGTGTGTTCGTGGATTAGTAGGGAGGCCAAGGCCAGTAATTAACAGGCAGCTCCAGCCTGCAAGTCCAGAAATGAATAAACCAGAAGCTTTTGATAAACAATTCAACATTTTCATTAAACCACCTTTGATACATGCAGTTGCCTTTTTCTTAAAGAAAGGACTGTCATCAGTGCCAGGGGTATAGTCTATTCCCCATCAGGGATTTGAGCCCCCAGATGTCAACATCCATCAACTCTGCTCTGGCCAGATCTTAATCCCCAGATCCTACTGACCTTAGAAAAATATCCAATCAGATGACAACCAGTGTTGTCCGCTTCTGTCATAACATAGAAGAGGAAGGGTTCCACATCATAATATAATGTCTTGTGGTCCAGAAAAAGCTTGGCCAGCAGGCACAGATTTTGGCAGTAAATCTAGAAGAGAGGAAGAGATTCCATGAATGAGCCAGTGAATTCCAAATTTATCAGATAAAGGCCTAAAACAATGATCGTATCATTATTGTGCATGCAACAGAACTCTTCCACTGCCAAAATATACAAAATGTTCATCTTCTTTATTAGGTGTGGTAAAGACAAAAAGCTCCTTCAGAAACCTGTGAACACATATTGCCAACCCTCTTTCTAAATTTGCCACTTTTTACCTTATTTTTCTTGCCATCTACTTCAAACACAGAGATTGAGCCTTTGCGATATATCTCATCACCAGGGGGATGTTTCCACACACACTTGGCCTGCAAGAGAATGGAATTCACGTCAGGGAATCAAGGGCTCCCTATGGAAAAGACTGCTCAAAGGGAAAAATAATCACAGCAGGGGCTGGGGCTGTAGCTCAGTGGTAGAGTGCTTGCCTCGCATGCGTGAGTCACTGGGTTCAATCCCCAGCACCACATATAAATAAATAAAATAAAGATATTGTGTCCATCTACAACTAAAAAAAAAAGAATCACAGCAGATGGATGCTGATCCATAGTGGAGCAGGGGGATAGGGAAGAATGAACTTTGGTTTGTGTAGAGGGGAGTGAAGGGAGGGTGGGGTTGTGGGGATGGGAAGAATGGTAGAGACAGACATTATCACCCTATATGCACGTATGTTTACACTACTGAAGTAACTCTGAACCATGTACAGCCAGAAGAATGAAAACTTGTATTCCATTTGTGTACTGTGTGCCAAAATACATTCTATTGTAAAATAATTTAATTTAAAAAATTTTGTTTAAAAAAAATACGGTTAGGGGCTGGGATTATGGCGCAGTGGTAGCGTGCTCGCCTAGCGTGCGTGAGGCACTGGGTTCGATCCTCAGCACCACATAAAAATAAAATAAAGATATTCTGTCACCTACAACCAAAAAATAAATAAATAAATAAATATTAAAAAAAATACGGTTAACTGAGCTGAGGGACAGTTGGATACACTTGAGAATATATTACAGCTTTTTTTGCCCCCAGTAAAACAAATAAAGGCTTCTAAAGTCATTGTAATATATTTGTGGTATTTTTATAACCATTTGGAACAAGTTTTCTAGATTGTATTCTGGCAGTGTCTTGGTCCAGGAGATTAAAATCATCTACTACGTAAAAGCCAGATAAATAAGAATATCCTTGCTTAGTATAAAATGCCTCATGCCAACAGGAAACTCTTAAGCAGCTTATTTGCAGGAGCTTAGAGTTGCTAAGTACTTCACTCTCACCTTTACCAGTAACTTCTCATTACCACTTAACCACTACTACCGTCTTTTTCCAGATTAGAAAATTGACCCACAATGATCAAAACCATATGAACCATTATTGGCCCTAGCTCCAGGCAAATGCATTCTCCTTGTTATATAAGGATATAAGAGAAAGTCCTTTTGTGGCTTAAAAAACAGGCAAGGCATCATGGCTGAGTTGCAGGAAGCTGGGGGGCACTTGGCCACAAGAGGGCACAAGGCACTCCCTTTCCTCACTCTTAATTGCCAACAGATACGCTATTTTTGTTTTGAGGTGCTGGGGATGGAATCCAGGGCCCTGTGCATGCTAGCCAAGTGTTTTACAACTGAGCTACACCTCGGCCCTGCCAACAGTTTTAATGTAGCCCATCACTGATGTAAACAGGTTAATTCTGGAAAGGTTTTATGTAAAAACATTTTTAAATGTTATTTAAAAAAACTGTATGTATAGCAGGGTGCAGTGGTGCACACCTGTAATCCTAGCACTTTGGGAGGCTGAGACAGAATAATCACAAGTTCAAAGCCAGCCTCAGCAACAGTGAGGAGCTAAGCAACTCAGTGAGACACTGTCTCTACATTAAACTACAAAATCGGGCTGGGGATGTGGCTCAGTGGTGGAGTGCCCCTGAGTTCAATCTCCAGCACCAAAAAAAAAAAAAATCATGTTCCTCCCAGCAGCTCGGGAGGTTGATGCAGGAAGATTCTGAGTTCAAAGCCAACTTCAGCGACTTAGTGAGACCCTGTCTTTAGATAATATTTTTAAAAAGGGGCTGGGGATGTGGCTCAGTGGTGGAGCACCCCTGGGTTCAATTCCCTAGTACCAAAAAAAAAAAAAAAAAAAAAAAAAAAAATCATGCTCTTCGTTACACGTAAATCCAAATACTATTAACTGGAATTGCTTCAGAGCTCTACCTATAGTTTGCTTCCACCTCTGCCCTTTCACTCATGCTGGCTCTTTCCAACAATAACTAACACAACTATTATTTGTTTTGCAACAAAGGCCAAGTCAAAGACAGACCACTTCAATTTACATCTGAAGCAATGGGAATCAGAATAGGCATGGAGCAAAATAGGTTTATAATTCCTCAAATTTGATTTTTTACAACAGTAGGCCCCAAAATATGCAGAATATTTATTTGATCCCTGGATTTATTTAGACCGTTTCCTCTATTTCTTGTCCTTTTAGCTACCTTCGGTAGTTCACATCATTAAAAATACCACTTTTGCAGGCTGGGGCTGTGGCTCAGTGGTAGAATGCTTGCCTCGCATGTGTGAGGCACTGGGTTCGATCCTCAGCACCGCATAAAAATAAATAAATAAAGACATCGTGTCCATCTACGACCAAAAAAATATTAAAAAAAAAAAAAAAAAAATACCACTTTTATTTACCTCCATGATCTACAATCTGTGTCAGTATTCAGTACCCTGACACCATTACTCCCTGCGCCCTACTGTCTGCACCGCCCTCACCCATTACCAGCCCTCCATTATCCTATCCACATGCAAGGTAAGGGTGCTAGAGTCTGGAGGGCTTAATTCAACATGGCAGGACTAAACCACAAAGCTACAGACCATGTGCTCCAGAGCCGAAAACACAAAAAAAGTAGTATCACCAAACTAGGGAGAAATGCATGACAGAAATCATAGTAAGCCTGGGTTGTAGATGCTTAGCATACAGAATCCTGGAAAATAAAGATGGATGGGGAAGGAAGCAGTAACCCTAAAAGGCTTTACAGCCAAAATATGCTGTGATTATAGAACAAACATGTTTCTGTAAAGACAAATCTCTACCCCTTCCACTTTGTTTTTCTGCTCCATGGCAGAAACTGCCTTTAAGACCAGACCTTTTGTTCCACAACTAGAGAAAGAAAAATGGCTTAAAGCTGCAGAAAATCTAGTAAGCACATTTGTCAACAACAAAACCATATTCAAGTTCTTATTCCTATTTTAACAGGAAGAATGTTCAGAAGCCAGAAAGCACTAAACAACTTGAGGGTGAGGCGCCCAAGGACACATTCTATTAACTTCATCATCTGTCAGTCTGGTCTCGTTTATACTTTCATTCAACATACATTTCCTGGATACCCACTGCCCAGAAGGTGAGCTACTCTTGTCTCTACTCTGTCTAATGAAGTCCATGCATTTTCATCTAGTTTGAGACACACAAAAACCCTGGGGAGAGGTAATTCATATTATGAGGAACAAGTGGAGAAGAGTAGGAAGCAAGAAAAACAGACAAAGCAATGCCTATGACAGGATGTGGTTAAGGGCCTTCGGTGGTTCTGGGTAGAACCAGAATCAGCTAGGTCACAGACTGTACGCCTCACCCTGAAATGTGGCTTTCAATTCCCTATGCCTTTGTACCACTGCTGTGGACCACTAAGAGTTGCTTGGACACATGTCATCTCTAGGGCAAAAATCTTGTAACACTGCTATCATGGTCAAGGCAGAGGAACCCTAGACAACTTACCATGTGCCGGCGGAGTATAGTTTGGCTCTTCATATATTTCAAACAGAATTCACACATGTAGAGACGTCCCAGCCTTGCATATTCTTCAGGATAGGGAGAATGGTACCAAGTATCAAGCTCATAGCGACCAAAAGCAATTGTTTTAATCATGTTGCTCCCTTCTGCGATTTGGCCTTGCAGCCTTAATTTCTCCTATTGCCAAGAAGAAATAAAAAGTCAAAGGAAGATTAGAATTTACTATCTTTGTTTTCAAAAACCTGTAGTGTAAGTTTGTGTGCAGGAAAAAAGATTTGGCTTGTATCTATGAGACACTCATACTAGAGAGAGCCACATGGGCATGGAAAAATCAGGGAGGCTTATACAGTGCTTACTACGTGGGGCTGGAGATGTAGCTCAGTGGCAGAACAGTTACCTAGCATGCATGATGCCCTGAGTTTATCGCTGGTACTGCCCCCTCTCCAAAAAAAAGGGACAAAGGAAGAAACAACTATTGCTCAGAGCACAGGTTTCAATCAAATGGCTTCTCTACTCCCTACAACATTCTGTCTCATCAGAATGAGGGCTTGTATATGTTTTGATCAGTCTAAACCAAACAGAATTACAATCTACCACAGATTCAAACTCCCTACTCTTCCAAAGTATTCTAAATCTAAATAAGTAAGAAACTATACAAGTAAGATTATTTAAAATGTCTCCTTTATTACGCAAAAGTTTGTTTTTTTTTTACAAAGCCATGTAAATCTCAGTGACAGAGCACTTGCCTCACACGTGAGGCACTGGGTTCAATCCTCAGCACCACATAAAAAAAATAGCGGGCCCTAGCCGGGCACGGTGGCTCAAGCCTCTAATCCCAGCACTTAGGGAGGCTGAGACAGGAGAATCGTGAGTTCAAAGCCACCCTCAGCAATGGCGAGACGCTAAAGCAACTCAGTGAGACCCTGTCTCTACATAAAACACAAAATAGGGCTGGGGATGTGGCTCAGTGGTTGAGTACCCCTGAGTTCAATCCCCAGTACTAAAAAAAAAAAATAGTGGGCCCTAAAAAAATTTGGGAGAACCACTGGGGATTGAACCCAGGGGTGCTTTATCATTGACCTACATCTCTAATCCTTCGTATCTTTTATTTAAGAGAAGCCTAAGTTGCTCAGGCTGGCCTGAAACTTGCAATCCTCCTGCCGCAGTTTCCTGAGTCCCTGGGATTACAGGTGTGTCCCACTACACCCAGCTTTAAAAAATATTTTTGAAATGTGGACAACAATTCTGGAGTCTAAGCAAGTAGAAAATAGTTCTGGATCCCCAGCTTCCTTCAGTAGCTGTGAATTGACTACAGAAGTAGTCTGTTAGCATAATCAGACAGAAAGCCAGGAAAGGCAAGACTAGGTAACACTTTCCTAGAACCAAAGACAGCAACAACAGTGGTGGCAGCCTATCCCAGCACAGGGGAGTCATCAAACCTCCTGCAAATTTTCAATCTAATTTTTTTTTTTTTTAAATGTTTTGTTTTTTAGTTGTAGATGGACACAATGTCTTTATTTTATTGCTTTGTATGTGGTGCTGAGGATTGAACCCAGGGCCTCACGCATGCGAGGCAAGCGCTCTACCACTGAGCTACAATCCCAGCCCTCAATCTAATTTTGATATAATAAAAAAGAGGGAAGAATGGAGATGAGAGTCACTTTACAAGCTTCTCCTGAATACATTTTATCTGTTAAATCAATTCCCAGAATTTTTTGTTCTGTACTTGTTTAAAATTCTGCCTCAGGCACCAAACCTAACTATAAACTAATTGTAAATATAAATCAAAGGAAACCATCTTATATGTAAAACCTGGCTGTGTCAAAGCTTAATTCTAAAACATCTGACAAGCCGGGCGCAATGGCTCACGCCTGTAATCCCAGCACTTAGGGAGGCTGAGACAGGAGAATCGCGAGTTCAAAGCCAGCCTCAGCAATGGCAAGGTGCTAAGCAACTCAGTGAGACCCTGTCTCTACATAAAACACAAAACAGGGCTGGGGGAAGTGGCTCAGTGGTGGAGTACCTCTGAGTTCAATCCCCAGTACCAAAAAAAAAAGACTTCTGTCTCAAAAAATAAATAAAAAGGGCTGGGGTTGTGGCTCAGTGGTAGAGCACTTGCCTAGCATGTGTGAGGCACTGGATTTGACTCTCAGCACCGCATGTAAATAAATAAAATAAAGGTCCATCAACGACTGATAAAAAATTATTTAAAATAATCTGACAGCAGCCTTATCCCTTAATTTCCCCTTTAATTTCCTTGCTTACAGAGTAACTATTCAAGAGCAGTGAGGAAACCTTACAAATGGGCAAGTCCTTGCCAGAGCTAAAGGAAGAGACGGGCATCCTCCAGTTCCCAGGTTCTCAGAATTGCAAGTTATCCAACTGAGACAAAGGAATACCTACTTGAGGTGCCTCATCACCCCAAATCAAATGGGAACTCTGGTGGGGGTGGAAAGGAGAGAAAGTGTTAAAGAATAGGGAAGAGAGGAGGGGTGGTTTGTTTTAAATATGAATGGAAAGGGCAGTCACCAAAGAAGGACAACTAGGGGGAGGGGAAGAGACTAAGAAGCAAGGTACCTATCATGGCCTCAGACTAAAGGCTAATTTTTCTTGGCAGTTCTAAACGCCTTTCACAAGGGTCCTCAGCTTGGAGGTTTTAATACTCACCAAATCCTCAGAAGCCCGGGCTTGTGCTCTTCGGAAAAGATCCAAGTCATACTCGCTTGTCAGGTTTTCCAAGAGAGGTTCCCGAGTGTTCCCATAGGTCTGTCTGTGTTCCTAAGAAAAGAACCAGAGTGGAATACTCTCTGCTGCTAAGAAGTTAGTTTGTTTCACATTCCAATGGATGTCGACCATAAGTTGTTTACTCAGCACCTACCTACTAGGTGCTAGTAACTAAGCATAGACTTTTTAGTAGGTTAACACCAAAGGGCACCCACTACCCACCCTAAAGAATCTGGAGAGGCTTCTACAGCTCCAGGGTGGAGTGCTGTGTATCTCTACAAGAGCAACTCCATGATCAGAACTCTGTGCCTCCATTTTTTCATGAGAAAAACATGCAGCACAGTGCAAAATATGAAGTACGGCAAATCCAGAAGCACTACAAATCCTAGAGTCCTGAGATCTAAAAGATTTTCCCTGACTTAAAATAGATTCTCCAAGCCTCAGTGTTTTAACACATTAGACTGAAAAGAAAATCTGCAGGTAGAAAGGGTGGCCGGGCTAATAAGCAGTCCTTTATAAATTCTTTGACTTGAATTGCTGTGGCCACCATTCCACTGTCCACCAACGGTGTAAACTGCCACTTTAAAAACTTCAACCCAACTACAAGGGAAAAAGTCTGGCCTCTTTAAAAAGTTTCACTGAAATTAAGCAAGATTAAAAGAAAAATCATACAGAATTAAAAGCACACAATTCGGTTCTAGATAACTTTCAAATCTTACCATGGCTCTTGCGACAAGTACCTTTCTCTGGAGAGAAATCAGACAATGGAAACATCTCTTTTAAATCTCTGACTCTAGCCCTTCCCTCTCTGCTCTAGACTCCACCTCCCCCCAGAGGAGAGGAGACAATGGTAGTTAAATGAAGTAGATGGCTCATCCCAGGAAGAAGGTTCCCGGTGGGTTTCCCACATTCATTAGCATTTGAAGAAACCATTCACCTGTGCCTTTACTCCTTTAAAAATTTCTTCCGGAGAGCTGGGGATGTAGCTCAATAGCAAAATGCTGGGGCCCTGGGATCCATCCCCTACACACACACATACCTCTGGTGAATTTGGTTCAATATGCTGTAGACCTTTCTAGTATTTGGGACTATGTCACCTAAGATTTAGGTTCTAAGTATTAACTTACTTTTAGTTTCATGAACATTAAAAAAAAAAAAATCCTACCCAGTAATTTTATCAGGAAGGCTAGGTCCAATTAAACTATGCTAAATTAATGAAAAGTATGTTTGCAAGTTTAAAATTTTCAGGTACTTTTTCACATCAGATGTGCCTTCTACCTGAATCATATAATTTGGGTTTACATCTTCTAAGCCTCTGTTTTCCTGTATATAAAATAGTGAAACCATTCCTACAGGGTTGCTGCAAGGATTAGGGAACATCATAACCACTCTAAAAATGGCATTATTGTATTACTACACCTCTATTCAACTTGCAGATACAAACACTGAACAGGACAGAGGCAGGCATACAATCTGGTATCCTACAGCCTACTATTAAAGCTCTCCCTAGAGTACAAACAAACCCAGCAGTCTGGTAAGTCAGGTGTTCAGCTACAATTTCACCCCACAACCCACCATCCATCAACAGCCCAGATATTTGGGGGCCTATATAGTAAGTATTGAGTGCCAGAGAACAGTCACTTGGCATTCACTCAGCCTTTGCTGGATATTAAATTGCAGAGAAGAGCAAACAGCAAATCTGACAGAAAAAAGCTTAGAAGGCAAAAGGAAATCAAATGCCATAGCAGGAGTTCATGCTAATTAAGTACTGAACTTTTTCCTTACCATGTATTTCTCTTTCTGTTCTTTGCTCAGTCCAGAATTTCTTTTCTTCCTGAGTTCGGCCACCTTTTCCTTGTATCGCAGCTGCCTTTCTGTTGGTGCCTAAAAGGAAAAGAGAAAACTGAGAAGCTAGCTAGAAAATTCATCATGAAGTAGAGATTCAAAAGCACCATATTTTTTTAAAAATTAAAGAAATAAATACGACAATTTTGTAATTCCAAATTAGGTTTCCTCATCACCCAAACCACTACCTCTACTGTTAGTTAAATTAAGAATGGAAGTCTCAGCTGGACGCGGTAGCGCAAGTCTGTAATCCCAGCACTTAGGGAGGCTGAGACAGGAGAATCGCAAGTTCAAAGCCAGCCTCAGCAATGGTGAGGCGCTAAGCAACTCAGTGAGACCCTGTTTCTACATAAAACACAAAATAGGGCTGGGGATGAGTCTCAGTGGTTGAGTGCCCCTGAGTTCAATCTCCAGTACCAAAAAAAAAGAATGGAAGTCTCCATCAAAACAACAGAAATAAGCCGGGCGCGGTGGCTCAGGCCTGTAATCCCAGCACTTTGGGAGGCTGAAACAGGAGAATTGTGAGCTCAAAGCCAGCCTCAGCAATGGTGAGGCGCTAAGCAACTCAGTGAGACCCTGTCTCTACATAAAACACAAAATAGGGCTGGGGATGTGGCTCAGTGGTCGAGTGCCCCTGAGTTCAATCTCCAGTACCAAAAAAAAAAAAACAGAAATAAGGATCGTTTCAACTCAATAAGCATTTATTGAATGCTTACTGATTTTGAAGTAATGCTTACTTGATCTGATTTTTAAAAAATGATATAAAAATATGTAAAAACGGGCTGGGGCTGTAGCTGAGTGGTAGAGCGCTTGCCTCGCATGCGTCAGTCACTGGGTTCAATCCTCAGCACCACACATACATACATACATACATACATAAATAAATAAATAAAAGATATTGTGTCCATCTACAACTAAAATATATATGTATATTTATATATATATATATAAAAACAAAAACAGTAAGAACCTAAGACAGATGACGACATTGTGTAGCTATCACTTACAAGTGTTTTTACCTGCCAAGCACTGGGGATAGGTACTTTACATACATAATTTAGCTACTACCCTGACAGGTGGGCATGTTCTCCTTTTATTAAAAGGGAAAAAGAGTTTAGGGAGGTTGGCTGACCTGCCCAGGACAACACAATTAAATAATCACAGTATTCAGATTCAGATCTATTTGGCAAAAGTAAATTTCTTCCTCACCACCATGCGTCCTTTGCTATCCACCTACAATGTAACTGCAAAAACGGAAACCTGGATGATGAACTATGTATAATGTGTGACAAAGGCTGACATTTTGAGAGCATTACATGGAAATACATAAGGAAGATATTCACTACTGGTGGGAGAGGATTTGGAAAGAATTCCTACAACAGCTAAGAGCTGCGCAAAGCCTTAGGGAAAATATCATCTCCTCTTCTTGGTACAGGTAGACTACGTTTCAAGCAAGAAACCAGCAAGAGCAAAGATCAAAGTCATTTAGGAAGGAACAAGGAATTTAGTGCAATCAATGCAGCTTAAATGTGCACAGAAGCAGGAGGACTAGGACAAAGCCAGGATGCTTCCTAGAAATCATAGGAAGAGGAAAATGACTTGGTCAACTACTGTCAAATGCTAAAGAAAAGTTGATGATAATCTTGCAAATGTGCTAGCAAAGTGAAGGGGGTTTGAAGAAAAACTACAATGGGTTAAAAAAAAAGGAATGCTGAATGAGGAACTGGAACAGCAAGTATGATCTTTCAAATAATCCGAATGCCTTTTAATACTATTACTACTATTATCATAAAGAGCTTGATGACTCCACTTTTGAGGTAGAAGTTTTGCTTGATGAAAATTTACTATTTGAAAAAGAAATACGATTCTCAGTTTAATATGTGGAAGAGCAGTTATTCAGACATACCATAGGGAACAAGAGGCACGGATGTGACTATAAAGACAGTTATGGGGCAAAGGAGATCCAAGACATGGATCTCAAGCTGTGAACAGCCAGAGCTTTCACAAGGCCCGTACCTGGTGCCTGGTTGCATGCCTGTTGTTGTCATCTTGCCTGTGGGACAGCATCCTTTCTTCTATCTGCTTATCCCGGCTCTGTGCTCTCACCTGCAACCATCAACAACGTCAATAAATCCACCTGATTCTAAGACTACGTTTACTTAAAGTATAAAAATACAACAATAATCCCTTGAATTTATGTTGTACTTTGACAGTAAAAGTACACTTATTATCACAATCTCCATAAGAAAGAGATAAGGCAATCTTCATACTTTGCTTTCTCAGCCATTAACTGAGAACCAGAGAAGTGAAATGACTGTAGCTAAACGATGATAAAACTAGGATTTTAATTAAGTCTGATGACTCAGAACCTGGATTCTTTCCACTGTACCATGGAAAAGAAACTGTGAGAAGTGCAAGAGTGAAGAAGGATAAAGAAAACTTGGGTTTGAGTCTATAGGAAAACTGAACTCTGTAGTCATGTAATAGCAAACAGAGTGTATCAGCTCTCAATAGTTTCAGTTTCATCATTTAAAACTGAGACCTCATTTCCAACTACCTATTTCTATTTCACCATTAAAACTTAGCAAGGTCAAAACAGAAAATCTAGCATTGCTCACAAATCTGCTCCATCCCAAATGTTCCCAATAAATGGCAACACCATCTCAATAGCTGATCAGGCCAAAGCCAGATGTCCCTGATTCTTCTTTCTCACAACTCACATTGAATCCATCAGTAAACATAGTAGCTTGCTTCCCTCCAAATACAACTTGAATCCAACCTATTCTTAGACTCTCCACTGACACCATGCTAGTACAGGCATATAGTACCATTAATGCAAGAACTTCTGAGCAGTCTCCTAACAGTACATTCTCCACATTCTAGCAAGTTGCCATTTAAACAAAGGGTCTATGAAATTATATCCAATGTCTGCTCAGGCCCTTCAAATACTTCCTGCTGCCATCAGAATAAAAATATACTCCTTGTGCCAAGACCTACAAGGCCTTCGAGATGTGAATCCTGCTTCCTCATTTCCTATGATGGTCCAGACACACTGCCTATTTTCAGTTCCTCAAAACCAACAGTTTATCCCCGCCGCTTGGTCTTTGTGCTCGTTATTCCTTCTACTTAACTATCTCTTCTCCTAGAACTTTACACAATTGTCTCTTTGCCATTATCCATGTCCCAGATCAAATGTCAACTTCTCAGCAATGTCTTCCTTGATGTCCCCACCTTGCAAAAGCAGTGCATTACCCTTACCCCCAAAATAGTCATTCTCTTTAGTCCTTGTTCCTCATAGTACTTATGACTGCATGAAATTCTTTTTATCAATTTATAGGTTTATGTTGCCTCCTCCCATGAGAGTGTAAGCTCCCTGAATGCAACCTTTTATCTTATTCACGGAATCCTAGGATATCTGTAATAGTATTTTCCATATGCAGCCACCAAAATATGACTGAATAAAAATAGTAATATTACTGACTACAAATGTTTACTGAGAAACTCCCAAGTAATGATGTATAAGTAATTTTTAAAACTCTAGAGCTTCTGCTGGGGTGGTGTGTAGATCCGAGGTACAGTGCTTGCCTAGCATTCACAAGGCCCTGGGTTTGATCACCAGTGCTGAAAAAGCAAAATAAAACAAAACCCACAAAAAAAACAGCATAAAAAACCCTCCACAGTTTCTTGTAAATGGGAAGTACCAGTTTAACCTTTCCACTTGGGATTCCATGTGTAATAAATATTTTCTTTCAGAATTTCTCCTGATCTTCCAAGCAACATGGTCCAGTAGTAAAGATAGATTATGCTAACCCTCCTATCTCCTTGTAAAGGAGAAGAGACAAGGATGAAAAATTCAGAACAGAAATATTTTCCTTTTTTCAGAATTTTATTCCCCAGAATGAATTTTTTCTTTTTCTAAAATAAGTTGCTTAAGGTAACATGTAGATACCGCTATGAGCCAATATTTTTTAAAATTATGCCTTAGGAAGATTTTTTTTTTTGGTACTGGAGATTAAACTCAGGGGCACTCGACCACTGAGCCACATCCCCAGGCCTGTTTTGTGTTTATTTAGAGACAGGGTCTCACTGAGTTGCTTAGTACCTCACCATTGCTGAGGCTGGCTTTGAACTTGGGATTCTCCTGTCTCAGCCTCCCAAAGTGCTGGGATTACAAGCATGTGCCACCTCTTAGGAAGATTTTGATGTAAAACCAAACACATTATCAAATCATTATATTTAAAGGCAAGCAGTAGACAATTCATATAACAGCTAATGCCATTTTCAGAGCAGGAAGTGCCCAATGTCTCATTAGAAGTTGAGAGAGCTATTCAGCCCAAGACGTATCAGTCCAAGAGAATGGGACGACAGCAGGAAGAACCTAAGCAGAGAAGCAGCAGCCTTGCTTGCAAAAAGATTTGGAATGAAGGAAAATAAGAGTAGGGTCCTTGACTTTAAAATCCATACAAGCATTGGAAATATACTACTTTGCTGAAAGACGAAACACACAAAGAAACGTTTGCTTCTGTGGCCTACTGTTAAATAAGAAAACAAGTTCCTGAATCAAGGAGAACTAATGTTGGTTAGAGAATCTAATTTTCTCACAACGAAACCTGCTCAGATAAGCATAATCCTAGGATCCAGGCCTCCACAGCAAATAACAAAAAACACTAACAATTTGATTTAACCAAGTATTGTCCAGATAATATTTGAGCAATCTATTTAACTAACATTTCCAATTCCTGCTTCTCCATAATTAACTCTACCCATGGTAGCAGCAAGCCATGCAGGAACATACAGAGTAGGACCCTTGGCTCTACCCTCAAATATATTTTATCAAAATTCAAAGGGTTATTTAGAAGCTATAATTTTCAGATATTTAAAAGAATTGCCAAAAGTAGGTATGATTGAGAGTAACAAAGAAAAGTATTCTGCAGAAATGGACAGAGGAGAAAAATTATGAAAAAAAACTTTAAAAAACAACGTTATAGATTCATAAGAGAATCTCATGCATAGAGATCAAAAATCTATGCAAATTATGCCATAGAAGAGGTATGTCCCTAATGAGTCTTTGAAGTCACTTTGCAATGACAAATATCAATGTACTCTATTAATATCCTACAGGTAATTTCCTTGTTAATTACTTCTAAAGCACTCATTACATATTGAAATTCTTTTGTCTGTTTAAGCAGTATTTTATTTTGTGGTACTGGGGATAGAACACAGGGGAACTTTACCCCTGGGCTACATCCCCAGCTTTTTTTTTTTTTTTAAAAGACAGGGTCCCACTAAGTTGCTGAAGCAGGCCTCAAACTTGCAATCCTCCTGCCTCAACCTTCCAAGTCGCTAGGATTACAGGCATGCACAACCATAACCTGGTGTAAGTAGTTTAAAAAAATATATATTTTTACTGTTTCCTCCACTAGAAAGCAAGAACAAGGACCTTTCCCATCACCTTCACAGCTATATCCCCAGTGTTTAGCAAAGTGCCACACAAACAGAAAGTATTCAATAAGTATATGCTGAATAAATAAGAATACAATTACCTTGCATTCATCGGCTGAGAGGTTATGATAGAGCGGGCATCCTGAGATGGAGAAATGTCTCTCGTGTTTTCCTGTAAGGTGCCCTGTTAAAGGATGGAAAACTTTATCTCCAGAAAGATGTAAGCTTAGAAAGTGAGACTCTTTTCTACAACAAACCTGTTTTCTTGCTATGTCATTTTTATCAAGTAACTGTTGCTCAGATGAAATCCACCAAAGGTAAGTGATGTTGGTGCCATGACTTACACCCACCATAAACTTTTTTTCCCCACAGAATGCATCTGTCAATCTTTGAACATACTTGTCATGTTCAATATAAACTGTAGCTCCTTTTGTTCTGATACAAATATTATCAAATCCCAAAATGTCATAAAATCATACATTTATAATGACACAAAATTAGAAACAAGAACACTTTCCTTTGGTGGAATTTAACTCATGTTAAATTAATGAGGTCACATAAAGAATAAGTGTACTACTCTTTCTACAATGCAATGCTATCCAATCTGAATTTAACTCCCTTGAATAATCAAAAGAAACTTAAAAATTAAAAAAAAAAAAAGCCCTTTTCTGACATATAAGTAAATATTTTGATAATTCTGAATAGGATTAAATATACCACTCTTTGGAGGAATGACTGGTTTTGTTTAAAGATTTAAGCTTCTATAATTAAATCTTGAAATTGGCAGTACAAGGCCTTCTTTAAGGGCTTAAAAACATTAGGAACAGTAACACGGAAAGCTTGTTTTATCTAAAACAGTGACTCTTCATTCTCCTATTTTTCATGTGGGTTTTTGAAAACACACAAAGAAATTGAATATTATCTCTTCGTTATACATCTCTTTAATAAGAGGCTTGTAAATCACCAGAGATTGAAAGAACTGAAACAATGCTAATGAAGTAAAAAGATAAGTTACATAAGCTGAATTTCAAGTCTACAAAAATCTTCACCTTTCTTTCATGGAAAAAAGAAATTTAATTTTCAGTAAGAGATGCTGCAATTCTAAAAATTATACAACATGATTTAAAGAGTACATTTTAAAGTTCAAAAATGGTGGGGGTGATATTCTATGACATTTAGGCTGCCAGATACTTGGGACTATATTATTAAAAATGCAATTCCGGAGAGCAAGACACTTAGCTCACACACTACAAAACAATTTTTCAGTCAACAATAGACACTATATGAGATAGTAATCCTATATTATTATAACGGAGCTGAAAATTCCTATCACCTAGTGACATCATAGCTATTGTCACATGGTAGTAAGACCCATTACTTATGCATTTATGATAATGCTGACACAAAAAACCTATTGCATTGTCATAGAAAAAGTATAGCCCATGAAATTATGTAGTGTAATACTTGAAAATGATAATAAACAATTGTTACTGGTTTATAAATTTACTATAATGTGCCTTTCATGTTAAGATTGTAGTCCTTCTATTTACTTAAAAATGTTTATTGTGGCCCCATGGGGTGGTGCATGCCAGCAATACCAGCTACTCAGGAGACTGAGACAGGAAAATAGCAAGTCAAAGCTTCAAGGCCAGCCTCAGCAACTCAGCAAGACTCTGTCTCAAATTAAAAATAAAAAAGGGGGCTGGGGTTGTGGCTCAGTGGTAGAGCGCTTGCCTTGCATGCGTGATGCACTGGGTTTGATCCTCAGCACCACATAAAAATAAATAAAGATATTGTGTTCATCTACAACTAAAAAAAAATTAAAAAAATAAAATCAAAAAATCAAAAAGGGCTGGGAATACAGCTCAGTGGTCTAGTGTCCCTGGGTTCAATCCCCAATACTGGAGGGAAAAAATGTTTTCTGTAAAACAGTATGCCATATGACACGGGCAACAGTCTCACACATCTTGAGTTGATCACATCTCTCAACAGCACCATTTTCTCTTGTGTTTGATTTCATCTCTTGTTTTGTTCATCAGTGCCTTAGGAGCAACAGGCTGTTTCTCTCTCTCTCTCTCTCTCTCTCTCTCTCACACACACACACACACACACACACTCTCTCTCTCCAAATAGACTATAGCAAGCTATACTATCTAGGGCTCTCTCAGAATGCATCCCTGCCATTAAGCAACTTATGACTATTTCCTGGACACACAAAAACACTACTTTCAGTGGTCACACACCATACATAAAAATGTACCATCACTGCTATGCAAGTGTGCTTTCAGACACAGGCATTATCCCATTTTATCATGCTTTGCAGATACTCTGTTTTATTTTTTACAAATTTAGGGCCTGTGGTAACTCTGCACCAAAAGACTTCTGGCATCATTTTTTTTTCAACAATGCATATGAACATTGGCTTCTTTTAACAATACAGTATTCTTCAGATTTTTTTGGTTGTACCTGGGACTAAATCCAGGGCCACATACACATTAGGCAAGAACTCTTTTTAACTAAGGCATGTACTTTTTTTAGACCTAATGGTACTATACTAGGTAGCTATACCTAGATTCTACTATAGTATGAACATTAACTGTTATATGCACTGGAAAGTCAAAAAATTTGTAGTGGAAGGCACCTTATCTCCCAAGTGGTGTGTTCCAACTTTACACAGAGGCTTAACCACAATATTTGCACCTCAGCTCATCTAAGCAGCACAAATAAGCTTCAAACCATTCTAAGAATCCCTAAGGTTGAGTAAAAATTAAGTCTTAAGAAAAATGAGATATTTATCTGAGAAGAAATACTTTATCATGTTTATACTTATTAAGTACACAAGCCACAAGATCTAAAACAACTGAAGTCACAAAAACTCAGGGTCTCTCATGTATTTATTAGTTTCACAGCCTATTGATAAGAAATGTTATTCCATTTCCTTAACAACTATGGCCATACAACCACTATTCTTCACTAGCTTATGCTCTACTAGTTCTCCTCAATGTGAACTATGTGCCATATAATGAGATAATTGGAGATAACTGGTCATCATTTTCTGTTTTATTTCTGCTAGGAAAAGGAGGGAATTTTTCACTGGGAAAAGCTCTTCCTAAAGTGAGTGGTTCATCACAGTTCATTTCCTTGCACTAGATCTACTGTTATGGACACCAGACTAAGAAGCAGAAATGCTTTCACTCAAGTGAACAACTTACTGTTACTCTCAACATGTAACCACTAAAAAGTCTAAGAAGCTAGATCACAACAGAACACAAAACATTTCTGGCTGATCCTAATTCCTCAGAGACAGAACCAAATAATGAAGAAGTAGTGAATAAAGCTGGGGCACACCAACCTAGAGAGTTACAGCCCGGTGTAGGACACTTCATATTGAAATTATAGCTTTCATGGAAGCGACGGCGCTTGGGGCGATGAGAGAGATCGCTGCCCGAGTCCTTCAGGGACATGTCCTTGGCAATGCTCTCATCATGAGACACGTTGGGGCTGGAGATGTCTATGTCAGACTCAGAAGAAGGTGCATTTCCAGTTGGAGTTCGAGGTGGTGACTCATCATGATCAGCTGTATTTTTAGTTTCTAAAGCAAAAGTAATTGGTAGAACTTATGAATGGGATTCATTCATTGAGAAGTTTACTATTCAGAAGAATTTATGGGCTTCCTAGTTCTCTTTGACTTTACCAGTAACTCCTAGTTACTTACTTGCTATAAGACACTGACATTAATTCCTTTTGTGCAACTTTAAATTCTGATTAAAACTAAACCTGGCTTTACCTAATACATTTCACTTCTCGTATGTTTTTCCTAAGTTCACAGTCATGGGTAATCAAAACTGGATGGAAATAATTTTTTAAAAAATAACCATCCTTCCAGAAGAAACACAGAAGATAAATGAAAATGATTCTCTTTCTGGATGACACTGAATAGTGTGGTATGAGTGTGAAGAGACTTATTAGACTCTTGAGTTACTTCACTGATTGATAGTCTAGTAATCTAATCTTGAAATTCCAGACTAAAAATCAAGGACTGTAAATCAAATGCTTACAGGGGCAAAGTAAGATCACATAGAGAGCTCACTGTTCATCAAAAGGAGAAAGCTACCATTCAGCTCCAGCCAATTTCACTATGGGTAAATGGCTACACAGTGTTCCCAGATCTTCCCATTTTCTTTAATGAACTATTAATCCAGGTTTTTATATGAAATCTATTTATTTCAAAATATTGTTAACAGATTTTTAAAAATTTAAACACTGTGCAAGCAAACCAACCAAACGTGTTGGTAAGCTAGAAGCAGCTCAGCATCTTCCAAGCTCTACTCTCAGGCCTCTTGTTCTAGGCCTTTGGGCTAGTGAATCATAACCTCAAGAGTCATATAAAGGTCATTACTACTCAAAAATTCAGAGATAAACAGACTGGCAAGCATGATTACAGGAAAATCTCTGTCAGGCCTTCTTCATGTATGGTCAAGAAGGCCCTACTCCCTTGTTCCTACTACAGTTTCTAATATGTACTCCAGCTACTCTGAACCAGTGAGACTCGAGGTACCAAACTGTTCTCAGCAAGACAAAAGAAAGGAATCAAGCAAGCAGAGTTCACTTCACTGAATTTTTTCAGTATTAGGTATCTATCTTCAACACCCCAAGCCCTCCTTAAAAGCAAACTGCCCAGATTCTCTGTAATACGTACAAGTGACATCATACCCACTCACCTCTATCTGAAAAATCAACCACTTGCTCAGTTTCTGAACCAGATGAACGAGTCTGCCGAAGTGGGTACTTTTTCGGAGTCACTGGGGTGGGCTGCTGCTGACTACGGGTCACTCTTCTGGTAGAATAGGCAGGCTCCTCAGTGCCAAAAGACTGCAAATTTCGAACAGGGCTAGAATCTGATCCCAATTTTAAAAGACCATAAAATAAAGAAAAAAGAAGGAAATCTATTTTATTTTCTATCCATATGATTTATTAAAATGTAGTTCTTCCTATTTTACAAAATTCAACAAAACTTTAAAATATCCATTTTATTAAAAAACATATAAGCAAAATAGTTTAGCTCAGGTATAGATGTACAACATAGCATAATATTAATTACTTAGGTTCTGGAATCAAGACTGAACTTGATTCAATTCCACTGCAACTAGCATTTTGGTCAAGTTAATCCCTCCAAGTCTGTTTCCTGACTTACAAAAAAGGAAAATACTAGTAACACATTCCATAACTCATGGTAAGAAGTGAAAGAATGCATAGAAAGACCATAGAAAGTGGTGCTTGGTATGAATAAAGTGCTTTATATATATATTGGTGTCATCTTCTCTTTCCTTCTACACTCTAACCCACCATAAAACAGATATTTATTCTACTACTAAGTATAGCAGTATACAAATATTTTTCCCTTCATGAGGGTGGAGCTTATTTTTTCTTTTTCATCACCCTCAGACTTACTTTCTTTTTTTTTAGTACAGGGGACTTAACCCAGAGGTACTTTACCACTGAGCTACATCCATAGTCCACAATCCTTTTAATTTTTTTATTTCGAGACAGGGACTCACCAAGTTGCTGAGGCTGGGCTCAAATTTGTGATCTTCCTGTCTTAACCTCCTGAGTCGGTGGAATTACAGGCATGAGCCACCACACCCAGTTAGTCTCAGACTCTTATGCAAAATCATACTAGACCCTAAAGTTAAGACAAAAAGCTTCTTAAGTTCTTTTGGATGGCAAAACCTATTCTGAAGCACTCAGCAGCCTTTTACATCTCTAACTTGATGACTCTTATGGGAAGCAAAAGAAATTCAAAGCTAAATTAAATCATATTTTAAACAACAAAATAAATCCTATGATAATGTATAAATTGTAAAGATTCCTCAAGGAAAACCAGATGCAGTAGCCCAAGCCTGTAATGCCAGCAGCTCAGGAGTCCGAGGCAGGAAAATCACGAATTCAAAGTTAGCCTTAGCAACTTAAGAGAGGACCTGAACAACTCAGAGAGACCCTGTCTCTAAATAAAATACAAATATGGGCTGGGAATGTGGCTCAGTGGTTAAATGCCCCCGAGTTCAATCCCCAGTACCCCCCCCAAAAGCCTCAAAGATGAATGAAATTCTTAAAACTTTCAGATGAGAAAAGTTAGCACACAGCAAGATTATAAATTTATATACCTCCAGGAGGCTCTGCTCACAAAGTAGTCTACATTTCACTTTAGAGAGAATGGGCTCACATAGACCGCACTGTGAATGATGCTCCTAGGAGTTATGCAATCTTTTTTGGTACCCAGAGTCTCACATAGGTTAATCTTCCATCTAGCTACATCCCTAGCTCAAGTTGCACAAGTTTGTGGTCATGAAGTAAAATGACTAGAAAAAGACCCAGAGCTCATGCATTTCCTAGCTGTTTTGAATATTTACAACTTTCAAGTATCTGAGGCATGGCCAATTATGTTTTCTAAAAGCATATGCCCTTTTCTTTGCACATACTGCTCCCTCTTCCTAGCATAAAATTTTCCTATCTTTCAACTTATAAATTCCCTCTAGATCTTCTGAGAATTTATTCTGAAAGACCTGTCTTCAGTTGGCTGCTTCACATCTGGGCTTCCATAGTATGGGTAAATAATCTCAGCAACTCAATAGGCTGGGCAAGAGGATCTAAAGTTCAAGGCCAGCCTGGGAAACTTAGGAAAACCTGCCTCAAAAAAATAAAGGAATTGGGTATGTAGCTGAGTGGTAGAGCATCCTAGATTCAATCCCCAGTACTTCAGGGGGAAAAAAAGTTGAGAAGTCAAGAGAAAATAGCTATATTTCAGTTGAAATCTTAAATTAACAATAGTGGAAACAGTTCTTAAGAGAATATTCCTATTTTCTTGCTTGAAAAACTGATGTTTTTCCTTTCATTTTGTAACATGCTCATGTAGCAGCAATCAAATCAACACTATTCAAGTACTCAAGGCATAGTATAAATTTTTTCCCTTTCTATGTATTATCATCTACTGATCAGCAGTTTTCTGTATTAACTGTAACTTGCTTTCATTTCTAGGCAATCTCTGAGTAGAATCATGAGGGGTCAGGCATACCTTCCAAACCTAAGCCCACCTAAGCCCAAATCTAATGCACTAGAAAACCTTCAAACTAACTTCCGACCTTGAGATTCTTGTTTTTTCCTACCAAAGCAAAATTCTGGGTAAACACCAATATTTGAGTACAACTAGTTATACCTACAAATGTGTATCTAACTACATTCCAGAATTAAACATGCTTTTAGAAATGGTGGGCCTCATGCAGTAACAAGTTCAAGAGACTATTTTAACCCCCGAAGCCCTTCTAACAGAGTGAAAAAATAATATTCCCATTTTAATGCCATAGTCTTTAAAAAAAAAGACTCAAGGGCTGGGATTGTAGCTCAGCGGTGGAGCGCTTGCCTTGCATGCGTGAGGCCCCGGGTTCGATCCTCAGCACCACATACAGAGAAATAAAATAAAGACATTGTGTCCATCAACAACTAAAAAAATATTTAAAAAAAAAAAAAAGACTCAAAGCAAACTTGTGTCACATCCATATACCTGCCTTTGGGCACTAAGCCCGACAGAAGCATTTTTAAAAGCCTGATAACTTCTGTATTTGTCTTACATTTTAACAGATTCTGTCATCTACATCAAGCCAAGAGACCAGTTTCCACATCAACTAGCACAATAATATGACGACCAATCAGTCCACTGTAAAAAGTGGTCAGAAAGAACAAAGATTTTTACCTTGAGAACTCTGGCTTAGCCTGGCTGAGGAGCGGGTGACTCGGGCAGATCGGCGGGATGTGCCATCGCTCTCTGAACTGTCTGTGTGCTCGAGATCTGTAGAAAAATCGGAATCTTCGGTTCCATCTGAACTACTGCCTGCATTCCTCTGTAATACCATAGATCCAGACATTAGCACGGAAGCATTTACTCTGTGGGTTTGTATAAGTACTGGAAATAAAATGAACCACGATGCTGGAAACACCAAGTTCAGACCATGAAAGGACTCCACAAGTATTTCTCCTCCCTGCCCAGAGACAGCTTCCCTTTATTTAGGACATTTAAATGGAACAATCTACAATAAGATACCTTTGCTGAGCAGGCATAGTGGCGCACACCTATAATCCCAGCACTTTGGGAGGCTGAGACAGGAGAATCCTCAGTTCAAAGCCTCAGCAACAGTGAGTTGCTAAGCAACTCAGTGAGACCCTGTCTCTACATAAAACACAAAATAGGGCTGGGGTTGTGGTTCAGTGGTTGAGTGCCCCTGAATTCAATCCCTAGTACCAAAAAAAAAAAAAAAACCTTTGCTGAATAAATGAAGAAAGAATTAATTCTTGGGGCTGGGGTTATGGCGCAGTGGTAGCGTGCTCGCCTGGCGCGCGGGAGAAACTGGGTTCGATCCTCAGCACCACATAAAAATAAAATAAAGCTATTGTGTCCACCTACAACTAAAAAATAAATATTTAAAAAAAAAAAAAGAAAGAATTAATTCTTACTGCATTATCACTAATTCTAAACTAAGTCTATCCAGAGATTAGTATCACAAACTGGAAATAAAAGCACCCACTCAATGGTTTGGCTGACATAACCACACCAAAACAAACAAACAAACAAACAAAACAGGGTCCATCATGGTGTGAAAAATGTTGCTGCTATGTCCCATTTAACTTTCAGGTAATTTTGATCAGTATCTATAAATAGGTATCAATTCTTTTTCTTTTTCTTTTTTTTTTTAAGATGGGGTTTGCTATGTTGCCCAGACTGGGATCAAACTTGTGATGCTCCAGCCTCAGCCTCCCAGATAGAAGGGATTACAGGCACGCACTACTGTGCCTGGCTTAGTATTGCAATTTTAAAAAGCCATATACCATTTCAAAATATAGCCTTTAACTCTGATCCCAACAGAACTTAAGCTGAAAGAGATAAAATTCTTATATCTTATGTCATGTGTCCTTGAAGTTTCTCCACATGACTGACAAAAGTGCTGAAAAAGGTATCCTTGTACTGAAGACCCATAGATATTCAGAACCAGGTTAAAACACACACACACATATATTTAAGTTAAGAATTGTCAATTAGCCTCCTGAAGAGTGATTAGGCATAAAGATTACATTTATCAACTGAGCACTATTCCTATCCCCTTTACTAAGCCAGAAAGGGAAGAATATTTGCTAAAAGCACTATCTAGCTTCAAACTATAAGTCCCAGTGTTTGAGGGTTGTTTGTGTGTGTGTGTGTGCACGCACTGGGAATTAAATCCAGAGCTTCAAGCATGCTAAGCATTCACTCTACTACCACTGAGATGTACCCCAAGTCCTAATTCTCTATTCAAAGAATAGGCCAAGCATTTGGAATTCATAATTTTTCACATTTAGAAAAGAAATACTTCATATACATCCTGAAAAAAAAAAAAAACAACCCATAATCAAGCACATTAGCATTTCTGCAGCAAAATATACAGTCACACTAAAGGGGATACATAAAAATCATAAGTAGCCTCAGGATAGTTTTAAGACAAATTTGCCACCAAACTAGTTACTAAAAAAAATTACATTTTAGAGAATTCACTGCCAACATAGGTCATTTTAGAAGACATTAAATGTGTAAACCTCTGCAGAAAGATTTCTGCAGAAATGAGCAGAATACCACCCACTCAGTTTTCAAATATTTCTTGGGTAACCTGCCCAGATATCAACAAAGGCCCCAGAGTCACAGAAAATCACTAGGATGAAAAGAAATCTTAAGGTCACCTAGTTCAATTACCCAGATGTGTGAATCCCTGACCTCTGACCAGCTCCTTCTGGCTTGACCCTGGAACTCAGCTGGTTTTCATCAATCTACTTTCCACCTAACTCCAGAGCAGACTTAATTGCTCCTCATTTCCCTTCTCTAACACTGTATATACCCCCAAGTAAAAAATTTACTACATCCTTCTATGGTTACTGGCATGTCTGTTTTCCCCCATCAGACTCATACCCTTAAGCCAGGGATCAAGTCTTAATGAATTTTTGGTTCCCCAGCAACCAGTAAGCAGTCAATGCAAATTTGTTGAATTGCACTACATTTGTTTTGTAGTTATGGCTCTGCTACTGCCTAATGAGTAGCTTTGGGATACTCCAGTAAGCCTCTGTGTGCTCAGTTGCAAAGAGAGGAAGGTGTTCCCATGTGCTCTCATAAAACCATTCCAATTATTGCCAAGTTTTGATTCAATCATACGAATAGCATTTGTATCAAATTAAGCAAATATGGGGAAGACGACGGCTTAGACGCTACAGGCCTGAATGGGATCCCTCGGGAGTGGGCGCTGGTTTTCCACCACCTCGGTCCTCGGCATTGTTGTGCCCCCCACCTGGAAAGGAGGCGACACAACAAACTCCGCCCCCGCAACTACAAGCTTTCCTACCCGGAAGGGCGGGAACTCGGGTCACCCAATCCAGGCCCTACTAAACCGCGCCCCCACGGGACAGACTGCCAAGCTTGTCCAATCGAGAGACGAGGGATCGTTCTCCACAACCAGTGGCAGAGCGCTGGGGCCAGGGCCAGACACCGCCCCCGCACGCGGGGAGGTGACCGTTGGGCTCAAACAGGCGGCGTCATCAGCCAATCAATATGCTTCGAGGCGTTTCAGAGACCAATTAACAATAAGAACGCCTCCGATCCGGGCAAGCAGAGGGCGGGAATAGTTGCAAGCATAGGCCGAGGCCAGGGTCGGGCCCGCATTTTTCAGTTGGGTACCGACTGAAGAGAGTGTGACTGAGCTAGGTTTGGGGGAGCGGGAAGTTGGAACCCGACCACTTTGAGGCGTGGCCAACTGCGTCACGTTGCTCAATCGACAATCCTTAAAACCCCGCCATCCCTCCTCTCTCGTTTCTCACCTTCCTTCGTGGCATTGCCGGCGGCTGCGGCCCGACGGTTCCGATTCGGGCAGCGGCGGCAGCAGCAGCAGGAACGGTGGCTCCGGCGGGCTCCGTGGCGGCCTCTGTAGCAGTTCCAATCCTGCGGACGATCCCAAGTGCCTCCTGCTTCTCAGCGTCTGGAGCCTTCTGCGCAGGCGCGGCGGGCTGAAGCGCTTTTTCCTTCACTTCCGGCTGGAGCTCGCGTCACCTGACGTTATGAGCCAGAGAGGGTGCTGGGAGGTTCTTTCCTCATGGTGAGGCTGGTGATCGCCATTTTGGATTTGGGCAGGAAGTGACGGCAGTAGCGGAACTTTCGGCCAGCCATTTTTAGTTAGGGAAGTGGCACCCTTTATGGTCGGTGGTAGCCATTCTTCTTTGGGGCACAAGCCTGATAGTTGAAGTTAACAGTTTTCATCTTTACCTCGGGCAAAATTTCCCTTCCCGGTCGTTTTAATTTCTGGAGTCGAAGAAGGAAATCCCCAGAATCCATCAGGTTGTCGAAATTTAACCCATTCGTTGCCTAACTGGCTAAAAGACAATCAATTTATCATATAAACTCCAGTGAGGAAGGGATATTTTGCACAAGAAACTTTTGTGTTTTTAAAAGTCATTTTGCGTCCCAAAAGGGTGGGAATAGGGAATCAAAAAAGGAACGAAAGTGTGGCGTCTGTCGTGAGGAAGTTTCCCCGTATGGTAGAGGAGACATTGTCCTTGCCCTAAGCGAACAGCAGTAAGTTAGTCCTTCACATTGCAGAAGGAGGCAAAGCTATTCCCCAAAAGCTGTAGCTCCAAAGAATTCTCACTTTAGTTCTGTAGTGAGCACCCACCTCCTTCCCCCACGGTTTGGGTTTGAGGGCACAGTGTGGCCAGGGGTGGGAAACATTTCTTGAATGTGAGAGTGCTGCAGGAGTGTAGGAGAAACATTGAACCCCATCTAGCCCAGATGGCCTTTGGAATCCAGATGCATGGGTCGAGTTGGGAGGAGGGAGGAAGGGGAAGGAATATTTTTAGTGAAGGTGGAGTCCAAAAAGGAATGGGTATTTAAATGATAATGAGAGGAAGAAGTTGATCGAGGATGTTAGGTTCAAAGAAGAGCTAGAAGGCCGGAAAGTGGAAAGCAGATGTCAAGATAACCTCCCTGGAGGCAAAGACTTGAGAGGACCAAGGTTTGACTAAGAGTGGCTGAGTGGAATCCTAGCAATCTCAGTTAGTAAGGATATTGGATGCCAGTTTCAACCTGTGGCCAGCAAAGATGACTTTCCCGGTTGCAGAACTTAGAACAAAGCAACTTGACTGAAGTGCTAAACAGAGTACTCTGAAGTTAAAGTTCCAGACCTTTAGCCAGCACTTTCCTTGGGGATATACTGGGCTATTGTTGACACAGGCAGCTTTTAGTATTTAGTATTTAGCTTTTACTGCTTAGTATAAATATCTTTGAATAACTACCTGGGTTGAACTGCACATAAGAGCTTATTTGAAAATGTCTTGTATTTCTTCTTTGTGTTCCTTCAGCACTCATGCATTTAATTTCACATTATAACTCTGTTATTTTATACTAACTGCTGTGTTCCTTTTTTTTGCCTTTGGTACCAGGGATTGAACTCCCGGGTATTCGACTACCGAGCCACATGCCCAGCCCTACTTTGTGTTTTATTTAGAGACAAGGTCTCACTGAGTTGCTTAGCTCCTCACTGTTGCTGAGGCTGGCTTTGAACTCTCGATTCTCCTGTCTCAGCCTCCCAAAGTGCTGGGATTACAAGTGTGTGCCGCTGCGCCTGGCTGCTGTGTTCCTGAGGTCACTCATGGATGTCTGGCTCCCTGATTAGTGGTAAAGACCTCATATTAAGAACATCTCGCGGGGCTGGGATTGTGGCTCAGTGGTAAAGCGCTTGCCTTGCATGCGTGAGGCACTGGGTTCAATCCTCAGCACCACATAAAAATAAATAAATAAAGATATTGTGTCCATTTACAACTAAAAAAAAAAATTGAAAAAAAAAAAAAGAACATATCTCGCTAGGAGCATGCCTGTTATCTCAGCGGCTAGGGAGGCTGTGACAGGAGGATCACAAGTTCAAAGCCAGCCTCAGCAATGGTGAGGTGCTAAACAACTCGATGAGACCCTATCTCTAAATAAAATACAAAAAATAGGGCTGGGATGTGGCTCAGTGGTCAAATGGCCCTAAGTTTAATCCCCAGTACCATTTAAAAAAAAAAATCTCAATTTGTCTGCACCATCCTTTCTAATAGTGCCCAGTCAGTTTTACCTTCAATATATGCTTGCTAGTCAATCAGAATATCATTATCATTTCTAGTATTACAGATGTTCAACATTAGGTACTAACCTTATACTGGATTCTCTACCATTGCAGCTGACACTGAAGAGTTTACAATTTCATTTAGACTTGGTTCTTATGCTCAGAAAGTACATGCTCTGGTGGAAAGATGAAAAGCTAATGCCAGCAGGATAGAAATAAGATCATGAGGAAAACAACAGTAGACGAGCTAACTGTATTTAGAACAGAGAGGGGGAATCTTCAAAGCTGTTTTAAGATTTTCTTTTATTTCTTTTCTTTTTCTCCTTAACTACATATAATCTTTTTTTTTAAAATATTTTCTTAGTTGTAGATAGACACAATATCTTTATTTGTTTATTTTTATGTGGTGCTGAGGCTCGAACCCAGTGCCTCACACATGTGAGGCAAGCGCTCTACCACGGAGCTACAGCCCCAGCCCCAACTACATATAATCTTTAAGAATCACTTTCTTTTTTTTTTTTTAATATTCTTTTAGTTGTAGATGGACACAATGTCTTTATTTTATTGCTTTGTACGTGGTGCTGAGGATCAAACCAAGGGCCTCACGCATGCAAGGCAAGCGCTCTACCGCTGAGCTACAATCCCAGGCCCCACTTTCTTTTTTTTTTTTTTGGTACCAGGGATTAAACTCAGGGGCACTCACCACTGAGCCACATCCCCAGCTCTATTTTGTGTTTTATGTAGAGACGAGGTCTCACTGAGTTGCTTATCACCTCGCCCTTGCTGAGGCTGGCTTTGAACTTGTGATTCTCCTGTCTCAGCCTCTCCCAAAGTGCTGGGATTATAGGCGTGCACTACCACGAGAATCATTTTCATCATGACACAATTACAAGCAGGAGCTCGTGGTTTCAAGTCCCCTGCTATCCTCATCCACCAAACTTCACATGGGTACTTTACACAGTTTTTCCTGGCTTTATGCTTTTACACAGGCTTTTTTTCTTGCCTGGATGCATCTCCCAACCCTCTTTAAATTTTTCTTTCTTCAGAGAGACTTTTCCCATTTATTCTTTGTAAGGTAGAGCATAGTGATATATTATTTTTCATTGACTGCTATATTTATACTTGTACAATTGGTAATTGATGTTCTCCATTCCTAAAACAGACGATAGCAACACAAATCTTGTTTTATTCATCAGCTCTACTAGAGTCTAGTGTGGGGACTTGATGTGAGATCTAGCTCTGTCACTTTCTATCTGCTCTTGGATAAGTTTTAAAATGTATCTGTGCCTTAGTTTCCTCATCTGTGAAGTAGGAATGCTAATGGCCACTTCACAAGTTGTAAGGAATGAAGGAAATGAGTGTTGTAAAGCACTCATCACAGTTACTGAAATAGAGCAAGTGCTCAATAAATGGCTGTTGTTATTTATATTTCCAGCCGCCCTAATCATGGCTATAACATCCTAATGTTTGTGACTGTATCTTTACACAGTCTCATGATTGTTTGCTTTTGTCTGTTCAACCTCAATTTAAAAAACACAGAGTGATTACCCAGGTATTATACAGCAGACACTGAGTCACACCAAGATGGACAAAACACCATCTTCCTACTGAAGGAGCTTTGAGACCAGTAAAGAAGACAGGCCAGTAAGCTCAAAGTTTCAAAATGCTGGAGAGTATTACATGGCAAAACAGAGGGATGAATAAGGTCGAGTGGTACAGAGGAGAAAGTAAAGTGTTTGGTTTGGAGGTTTACACAGAAGTGAAGCAAGTGGAATTTTATAGAATGAATGTTATAGAATGCTGTGCAACGGGAACAGCATGCACAGAAATAGACGTGTGGAACAGCACTGTGTCTGGGAGTGCCGACTTGGCACGGTGGAGGTGAGATGATTACCAAAAGAAGCAGGATTGGTGTTGGGAATCAGCTCATGTAGGACCTTCAGGGCCCTGGTAAGGAGACTAGACTGGAGGTGGTGGGCAGTTTCTAAAGAACCTGAAGCAAAGGAGTCCCATGATCAGACTTGGATTTTAGAGACCTCATTCTGGCAGCTGTTAGGAGAATAATCAGAGTGGCAGGGAGACCCAAGGCAGGAAATCAGTGAAAATACTGCTATAATAATCTTAGCCAGAGATGAAGGGGAACTGAAATGGGCAGTGATTATGGGGACAGTGTTTTGTGTGTCCTGTATATTTTCTCCTGTGTCTTGTCTCCTCGGTTATATTTGTAAGCTCCCTAAAAGATCCCTCAATTTCATTTAAGATATTCCCTTGCCAGTGAATTGATAGGTACCATATTTCAAATTTCAAATGTAGTTGTTTATTGTTTCTTCAAAGGTCTGGGAGCTCCTAAAAATTGGAATCCTTGCTTGGCTGGCTGCAGTGTCTCCAGCTTCTTCCTTGCTTCCTGGCTCCTAAAAAGGCTCAGCAGTAGCTGGGCGCGGTGGCACACGCCTGTAATCCCAGCACTTTGGGAGGCTGAAACAGGAGAATCACGAATTCAAAGCCAGCCTCAGCAAGGGTGAGGCACTAAGCAACTCAGTGAGACCCTGTCTCTACATAAAACACAAAATAGGGCTGGGGATGTGGCTCAGTGGTCGAGTGCCCCGGAGTGCAATCCCCATACCAAAAAAAAAAAAAAAAAAGCCTCAGTAGTTAGGGTGACACTATATTGAATGATTCTGACACCGCTGCCAGGTGTTGACTCAGGAAAGACTTTCGTGGACCAGCTATCCTCTCTCCTCTTTGTGACCATTTTTGTGCCTAGGCAGGATCAGGGACTGTTATTTTCTTTGTGTGCAAATGACTGTCTTACAAGGAGAACCATTCCTGGACCTTTTTAAGACAATGCTAGGTAGGGGAGCCAGTTACAAGCCATTTCACTTTGAATGAAAGTATTGGCCTACTCTCTACCCCTTTGGGAGAATCTCAGAGGTTGCTGATGTGATCATAACTCATATTAAAAATCTTTTCATATACAGCTACCTTAAAAATACAGTCAGCAGGGGCTGGGGTTATGGCGCAGTGGTAGCGTGCTCGCCTAGCACGCAGGAGGCACTGGGTTCGATCCTCAGCACCACATAAAAATAAAGATATTGTGTCCACCTACAACTAAAAAATAAATATTAAAAAAAAAATACAGTCAGCATAGTCCTAATGCACCCATCTTTCTTTCTCTTGCTGGAGATGGCCTGGAGCTCCTCTTATCTTCTGGCCACTTGTTAACTTGGTTCTTGTATTACTCTTAGCACTCCCCTCAGCCCACCCTGGGGGAACTTATTGGATAGATCCCAGCAGGCTCAGACACAGCTCCCTGCCTGTGCAGCTGGGGTTATAAATAACTACCAAAGCTAAACACTCAAATAACCACATTTTGAAAATTGCTTTAAAAAAACCCACTCTATTCTGTTTCAATAGGAATTCTTCTCCCACCCCTACCCTTCATCTCCTCACTTCCTCCATTTATCTACCTCCCTTCCCTGATCCAAGCCCCCTAGGGAAGTCGGTCTGAGCACAAAGCTGTCTTATGATGAAGACATCTTTTTCCATATTTGACGGGGCCAAAGCCCTCCAGGGCTGTAGTTATAGTTACATGATGTTGTTATGGCAGCAGAGGCCTCAGGGCAACATATGTTCCTTGGTATAATTGAGTTTGCAGTTAACAGAAGGTCTCTCCCTGGGTTTTCCATGCCCAAATTCACTTACCAAGAAGACGAGGGAATTGCGATTATGGAAGGACCTTCATTTTTTGATTCCACCAAAACCAAATACCTCGTTATTCCCCAGGATGTAATGTACCCAGTAACCATGGGTTGAGACTTTTTAGATTATAGTCATTTCCATTATTTATTGAACAAATATTTACTGAGCATCCGATATGTGCTAGGCATTGGGCCGGCAGCTTACCGTGAGTAAGCCCACTGTCAAGGACATGGGACAAGTGTGTATAGAAGGAGCAAAACTTTCGTCTGCCCTCAGCCACCTCCAACTTTTCAAAAACTATCAGCCCATTGTAATAACAATAAATTCTTTAGGAGAATAAGACAATCTTACTGCTACCACAAAGCTATTTTTATTGTTTTACATAGCTTCCCAATTTTTCTCCACCTGCATACGTTTTATTATTTATGAACATTTTTATACATATGCACTCATTGTTTATATAAGATTTCATAATTTTGGCATACTCAACATTTTCTACTGCAGCCTTCACGACTGTTACTGTAATAGCTGTGTGACTTTGTGCTGTAGTACTGCGATATAACGTGTTCTCATTCCCGTCGTGGACTTGAGGATCTTTCGTTTTAGATAATGCTGCAGTCAGCGTCTGCAAGCATCTATGGCTCTCTCCTGTTTGTTTTTTTTGTTGTTGTTGTTTGTTTTGTTTTGTTTTTTGGTACTGGGGATTGAACTCAGGGGCACTCAGCCACTGAGCCACATCCCCAGCCCTATTTTGTATTTTTTTTAAAATATTTTTTTAGTTGCCAATGGATCTTTATTTTATTTATTTATATGTGGTGCTGAGAATCGAACCCAGTGACTCACACATGCAAGGCAAGTGCTCTACCACTGAGCCACAGCCCCAGCCCCCCTATTTTGTGTCTTAGAGACAGGGTCTCACTGAGTTGCTTAGCTCCTCGTCATTGCTGAGGCTGGCTTTGAACTTGTAATTCTCCTGTCTCAGCCTCCCAAAGTGCTGGGATTACAGGTGTGTGCCACTGTGCCTGGCTTCTCCTATTTTTTATTTCTGCCTCTGATATATTGCTTACTTTCTTTCCCCAAAAAAACTTGAAGAAATTTATATCATCACTAGTGTGAGAGTGCTAACTTAAGATATTGTTTTCAGAACTAAGTGTTAACTGCTTTTAAAATTTCTGCAGTTTTAGTGAAAATGAAAACTGCACCTTATATGCTTTTGGTTTTATTTCTAGTGAGGATATACTCCAGTCTTTTGTGTGTTTCTTTCTTTTTCTGTGAACATCTATTCTAATGGAGTCTTTTTTTTTTTTTCTTTTTTCTTTTTTTCTTTTGGTACCAGGGATTGAACTCATGGGCATTTGACCACTGAGCCATATCCTCAGCCCTATTTTGTATTTTATTTAGAGACAGGGTCTCACTGAGTTGCTTAGTACCTCGCCTTTCCTGAGGCTAGCTTTGAATATGCGATCTTCCTATCTCAGCCTTCCGAGCCACTGGGATTACAAGTTTGCGCCACCAGGCCTGGCTCTAATGGAGTCTTGATGATTTTAAGTTTGAAAGAGAAAGAGAGATGCTTTGTCTGAGCCATATTCAGTTAGAGTTGGCTATTAAGAAGTCAGAACAAGCCTAGCAAAGTGGCACATGCCTGTAATTCCAGCAACACAGGAGGCTGAGGCAGGAGAACCACAAATTGGAGCCAGACACAGCAACTGAGTGAGGCCACAAGCAACATACAGAGATCCTGTCTCAAAATAAAAACTAACTTGGGAGAGTGAAGCAGGAGGATTGCAAGTTCAAAGCCGGTCTCAGCAAACTTAGCAAGGCCCTAAGCAATTTAGCAAGACCTGTCTCAAAAAATAAATGAAGGGCTGGGGATGTGGCTCAGTGGGAAAGCACCCCTGGGTTCAATATGTGATGTCAATCAATCAATCAATCAATAGTGCTTGGGATGTAGCTTAGTGGCAGAGCATTTGCCTAGCCTATGCAAGGCCTTGGTACTCTGTGTATGGTGGGTGGGTAATACATACTATTGAAGAATGAAATTTTGAACAGAATGTATAGATGACATGGGCGAAGCGCAGTGACACCCGCCTGTAATCCCAGTGGCTCAGGAGGCTAAGATAGGAGGAGCACAAGTTCAAAGCCAGCCTCAGCAAAAAGCGAGGTGCTGAACAATTCAGTGAGACCCCGTCTGTAAATAAAATACAAAATAGGGCTGGAGATGTGGCTAAGTGGCTGAGTGCCCCTGAGTTCAATCCCCAGTACCAAAAAAAAAAAGAATGTATAGATGACATGGATGAAAACAGTGAGGAGGCAGTTTATGTCCTACCACAGAAAGTGTTGAAGAGACCACTTTAAAAGCCATAGTCACTCTTTTTTTCCTTTTTTATTATTTTATTTTTTATTTTGGTACCAGGGATTGAACTCAGGGGCACTCAACCACTGAACCACATCCTCAGCCCTATTTTGTATTTTATGTAGAGACAGGGTCTCACCGAGTTGCTTAGCGCCTCGCCCTTGCTGAGGCTGGCTTTGAACTCGCGATTCTCCTGTCTCAGCCTCCCTAAGTGCTGGGATTACACAGGTGTGCGCCACTGTGCCCGGCTTCCTTTTTTTATTTTTGGTACAGGGATTGAACTCAGGGGTACTCGACCACTGAGCCACATCCCCAGCTCTATTTTGTATTTTATTTAAAGATAGGGTCTCACTGAGTTGCTTAGTGCCTCCCTGTTGCTGAGGCTGGCTTTGAACTCATGAATCTCCTATCTCAGTCTCCAGGGCCACTGCGATTACAGGTGTGCACCACTGCACCCAGATCCATAGTCACTCTTAACCACCATAAGAACCATGAAAATGGTTCTATAGACACCATTTTCCTGGTGACCTGGAAGAAACTAAAAAGTTTCCTAAACTAATCAACTTTAGGAGGATGAAAAATGACCCTGCATTCTGCCATTTGTAAAATTATGAGTCCTTTTTAATTGTTGAAAGATGCTTTCCCAGGAATGGGGGATGAGGAGTAGGTTTCCCTGAGTCATTTACACATGTTTACCCAAACTCTCTTGTGACTAACTGTACCCAAATGTGAATCAACTGACCAACATGAACCATGCAAGCTACAACTAGGAAAAAATGTTTTCTCTGCTCAGTACAGACTAGCTCATACATGGTTCAAATCCACAATCTTGGACTTCTGAGGTTTTTTCTAACTAAAGTTGCTGATCCCAACTCAATCTCAGGGGTTAACAAAGATTTTCTTGCTGGTCTGGAAATAACAGGATGAGTGGGCATCTGGTCATTTTATCACCTGCCCAGTCTTGCCAGCAGATGTCACTACACCAAGCCACATTCTCCAGATATATCAGGGATGAAAGGAAGGGCTTCAGAAAGGCCTGGTCTGACCATTCCAGCCCTCTTTTCCAATGGTTTCCATTAATACCTCTGGAAAACTATTAAGGATATGTATGCACACATGGTTCCCAATAGTACTGAGGCCTAAACTTACCAGGTCAAGATCCAAGCCTCTGGGCAGAGTCAGAGTTCTTATCCAAAGACTGTCTCCAGATTGGGTGGAGAGCACAGCTGCTATAGGAGGGGAGGCAGGGCAAGCAGACCATTTAAGTGGGGGGTACACATGATAGACTTATCTAGAAACAGGCCTATAGTGTTGGGGCTGTTCCAGACATCACTGTGCAGCTGATAGTTCAGGAAAAGAACTCCACCCACCCTCCACCATAGGGGAAGCCCTATGTTCACACTGGCAGAGTACATCCCTTGCCTGAAGGATGTAGGCTGGGGCTGATCCATTAGTTTGGGGGCTTCCTCGGTGCCAATGAGGAATAGCTGCACCATGCACAACACTGGGAAAGTTCCTAGCAGTTCAGACCATCATTATTGTTCCTTCAATACAAGTGTAAATTATATTAGTAATCTGGGGAAAAGAGTTGCCTTGGGCTCTTCTGTGCAGACTTTCTTTTTATGTGCCTATCCACAGTGGGATAGACTGAAGATCTTGGTCAATCTTCTGACTAACCTTCTAGGCCCATCTCATACGTCCCTCTGTCTCATTCTCTGTGGTGCAGTCTCACTTGGCCTCTGCAATTCTTAGGGATGCCCTGTTTCCTTCTATCTCAGGACCTTTGCACATACCCTGTACTCTGCCTGGAATGTTCTACCCCCATACTCACCTTTACCTCTTTCCACTATTCTTTCAGATCTCAGCTCAAATGCCATTCCCTTGGGAAAACGTTCCCTGAGCATTCCAGGCTAGATCAGGGTTCCCTCTTGTACACTCTTAGAGCACCCTGTACTTTTCTTCATAGCACTTGTCCCAGCTTATAGTTTTATATTTACTTGTGATATATGCCTTCTATTTCCCCCCATTCATACTCCAGACTGTAGATTCAAGGAGAGCAGTATTCATTTTACCTATATTCCATTCCTGGAACCTAGTAGAGTGCATGACACTTATTAGGCATTCAGTAACTATTGGGTGTATGAATGAATGGCAAGTGGATAAATAAAGGAAGTTAGTTAACACTGTTACATTCTATGATACTTGCATATGAAATACACTGCTAATTCTGGTTATTCTGCCTAAGGAAGACACATCAGAGTCTGGAGAAAGTCAATCCAAAATAGTCAAAGTGCAGATTACCATATGAGCAAAATTTAAAGAACTGTGAAAGATGGACACTGAGGTCATGATCCAGGTATATGACAAAGGAAGGAGATAGGTATGGATTTGTTCTCCAAAGGTCATTGCTAAGGAAAATTTTTTAAAAACCACACTGCACTCTCTCCAGAGAGGGGACCATGTGCTACTCATCTGCATATCCCCAAAACCTAGCATGATGCCTGGCACATAGTAGGGACTTAAACGTGTTGAATTATTTTGTTGAATCTTAAAGGAAATAGACTTAGATCTGGGGATAAGGTAGTATGCAGTTATTCACTTGAGAAACCCCAGAGGCAAAAAAGAGAAAAAAGAAAAGAAAGTATGAATAGGGTCAAGAAGAGTTCCTTTACATGTATAGACAATAGCTACACAAAGGACTGTTTCAGGGACATTAGGGCTATTCAAGGCCCATCCCTTGACCTTTTGAGATCATCCTCATGAAGGGCAATTACCAGGGACTCTCACAAAATGCATCTTCTTTCCACCAGCAGGGACCAAATTCTAAACAGTATAAATCACTAACTGGCCTTACCCTACCCTGGTGTCTCTGTGTTATCTTCTTCCCTGCCCTCTGCTCTCTTGGGCACAGAATCTGTTAGACCCTCGGGTATATTCTACTGTTTCCCACAACAGAAGGGAAAATCCCAGAAGGTGGTGCCCTTCAATCAGAAGTAAAAATGGCTGCATCTCTCAGGGCAACCAGTGCCTGGGCCTGGTATTCCTGAGCCCACAGCAGGGAGGCCATTAGCCTCAGTCCCAAGCATCCCTGCAACCAGCATCCCTGGCATTTAGCCTCCCATCCCTGGCACTTAACCCCTTGGCCCCATAAGAAGGGACATTTCAAACAGATTTTCTTGGAGCCATGGAGGGTTCAAAAGAATTCTTCTGTACAAGAATTTTTTTAATGTATTAAAAAAAATAAATCCTCCAAAAACAGCAGCTATGGAGCTGCTCAGCCTTACTTATTTCTTCCCTCTCCTGGCAGTGTGGAGCTTAAAGAAAAGGTTAAGGATTTGGACATGTGTCCATTAACCTTATTCCAGCCAGTTCTACTGGTCTCATACAAGATAGTACCAGAATCTTGGGCCCTAGAAGAGTCAAAGCTGGCCTGAAGGCACAAGCATCAAGGAAATAGGTACCTTGACTCTTTTCAGTGAGGTGCTGATGCTTCATGAAAACTAGTGTTGGACCTTCCTTTCTTTGGCTTTCCACCCAGCCCTTTCCAGCACCCATAAATCACTGAGTATTAAATACCATCTGGAGGATTCTGCTCCCCCACCCCTACTCTGAGGCTCCCTGCCAGGCAGAGGCTGCAAACTAAGCAGGGAGAAAAGAGAATGGGTGACAGACAGGGGTGCCCATCACTTATCCACCAAGCGCAGTGGCCAGGCGCTCTTCCCAACAGCATTCTGGCTGGCTGGGCAAGTGCTGCAGCCAGTGTCCTGGCACTGAAGCAAAGTCCGGCAGAGCTTCCCTCGCTTGGCTGCCTCACTCCAGAGATGGGGAGACAGTCAAGGATGAGTCCTTTTCTCTTTTGATTTTTTGTAGCTTCAGAATTAAAACATACTTTCCAGTCCTGGAAGGCCTTCTCTGGCAACTCTTCTTTTGACCCCACAAAGAGCTTTCTCACTTGCCTGGGCATACTACTACTGGCTGTTTCTTAAGAGCCCTGGCTCCCTAACTCTGGCAGGCTTTCTTAAAGGGCAGCACTACCATGGCCACCTCCATCTGCCTTTTTTTCTGATTTCTCCTTAATGAAAGCCTCCATTCCCCTGCACCCACCCCCCATCCTTCTCTCCTTCCACAAGATAGGAAGCTCAGAGAAAGGGAATGGATTTGGTCCTAGGCTAGCCACTGGAGGCAAGGACACAATAATGCTTCCAGCGATTTCAACTCTTATGCCAGAGGCAGCTAGATGCCTCCCCCCACTCACCTCCGTAATTTGCGCAATATAAACAAAATCAGAGTTTTAGGAAGTTTAAGGCTGAGGGAGGCAGGGGAAATGGGGTTATGGCATGACTGGTCTGGTCTGTATTCCTAACTCTGACCTTCAACCTCTGGGTCCAGAAGTGGACCTCTAGGTCTGGGTCCCTCTGACCCAGTACACTGAGCCATCCAGTAGCAATTATGCACATATCCTTTTTTAAAAAATAGGGAATTCTTCACACGTTGGCATGTCATCCTTGCACAGGGGTCATCCATGCTAATCTTCTCTATGTCAGTCTAATTTTAGTATAGGTAATGCCAAAGTGAGTGCTGCACATAAACTTTGAAAGCAGGTAGACCTGTCACTTCCAGCTATATTACTTTCAACACATTTCCTAACTTCTTTGAGTCTCAGGTTCCTCACCTGTGTAAAATAGTCATGAAAATAGGAGGGTATTTAAATGAGATAGTTGTGCAAGTTGCTTAGCCTATAGTAAGAGCCCTATAAGTGGAAGCTTTCTTCTAAGCTATGCAGTATGGGCGCATGGCCTGTAGTATTGTGGTTAGGTTACTTTTTTCTTGGAACCCTGCTGTTATTGTCTCCACAGGTGATGGAGGCTTCTTGGGCTTTCTGAGGAATGCAGACACACCACTGGTTCAGGAATCCCAGGATTTCTCATCTATTTGGGAAGAATTCTGAATTGGCTGTTTACGGAATCTAATTGAGATTTGGTATCTAAGCCCTGACTCAACATTCTGCACCAACCCTCAGAAAGCCAGTGAACTAGACGGAGACTTTGGGTGGGACTTCCAGGGAAGGTGCCAGCTTGTATGATATTATCAGAGTAGTGTAGAAGAACAAGGCCCAGCTGCTTCCCATCCCAGCAGAATACCAGCTACTTTGTAGACTACCAGGCTTTTGCCAAAACTGAATGGAAACAGGAGTCACAGAGGTCACTGGTGGAATGTACTGGAACATTCCAAGCCCTTTTGTGGCACAACACAACCTTTAGCCATTGAGCCATTCAGGGCTTCCAGTATTGGGTACAAGTTCTTCACCCTGAACAGCAAGAGAATCAACCTGCTCTGTAAGGAGCTCTATTCCAAGGGCCACCAAGTTGCTAAGTGGGAGGAATGTCAATCCAATCCAGCTCTTTGGGACTTTTTCATTAGATAGAGAGACTTGGTTGCCAAGGCCATTTTGTTGAGCCAGAGCCATCTTGTGGAATAGATGTGTTGGGTACAGGAAATCCACAGGAAAAGCCAGGAATAGACACCTAATTCAGTGGGGGCTGAAGAGTTGGCCAGGATGTAACCAGGCTTCGCTCTTTCAGCCAGAAGCAGATTTACAAAGAAGCTACTGAAATGCAGAGTCAGAACCCCTCACCTTCACAGACCCCTTCCAAGGCCCTGTACCTAATTCTATGTTTATAATTTTCTTACTCTTTTACTTAAAGAGGAACCCCAAGGTGATTTTTTTTTTTTTTTTAAAGAAGAAGGGCTGAGGGTGTAGCCCAAAGGTAGAGCACTTGCCTAGCATGAGCAATGCCCTGGGTTCAGTCCCCAGCAACACACGCATATGAAAAAAGGAAGAGGAAAAAGCAGCAGCATTAGGCCTCACAAAACCTGGAGCCTTCCCTGTTTCCGGTATGCAAGGTTTTTAGCCTCAAGTTGCAAGAGTAATCAGAAATACTAATCGGAGAAACCATCAAATACCTAACCAAATGACATCAAGTCAACCTTGCTGGATTCAGTGACTTGTACCAGTTGCTGACAAGAGATACCAGAACTTATAGGTCCTGAGCTGGAGAGAAAAGACAAACATATATAAAATGGTTTAGGAGAAATTATAAATCTCCTTACAAGCTAGTATAAAACAATGGGCCACAATTCCTGAAAGAGTCATATAGTGTCTTACTTGGTGGTTGAGGAACTTTGGAGAAAGCAAAATACAACTGGAAGCTGAAGTTAAGGGTGAAGAAGATGGAGTTACAGGGAGGAGGGAAATGTCTTTGCCAAGATGTGTATGCACACAATTGAATAAGAGATCTGTAGTGGTACTTTGTAGGTATCTGTTTAAAAAAAGACCTTTATATAGATAATATCTGGGGCTCTGAATATAAGCTCTGGAGCCTGTGTCCTGTGTCTAAAGAAAATCAGAGGGCAGACCAACTTTCATATCACTTGTCCTTCTGTTATTTTATCTTTGAATTAGATTTTCATGATACTTGATGCCTGACTTGGTGCATGATGCGAGGGGAAGAGAGAGGGATTGGGTGTGAAATCAGATGGAGAATGTCAAAGGTATTGTGGTTGATTTTCCCCAGGGGCAATTATATTTTTGAGGCAGACTAAAAGGAGTTAAGAGGGAACAATAGTAAAGAAGCAAGAAATCTAAAGGGGGAATGAAGCAAACAGGTCTCTTGGTTTGTATGCAGTCCACTGGGAATGTACTATAAATCAATATCTCTCCAAAGACTTTCATCTTTGGAGTAGGGGAGGGTGCCTGGTAAAATCAGGTGTAGAGGGTGCAAACTGTTTCCCCCAAGGCACTGCTCTAGAAACCAGCTGGCTCCCCAAGGTACCCAAACCACATGGCACAACAGACTAGAGTGTATTTTAATTCATTTTTCTGTGAAGCACCATCTGCATGCTAGTTACAGTGCTAGCTTGTAGAGTGATGACCAAGACACACCTGTTCTCCTTAGGAAGCTTATCTATTTTTAAAAATGAGAACTGCTAACCTAGGTATTCCATAGTCCAAAGAGCCACATCTTCCATCTCTCACAGTGACCTTTTAGCAATATCAAAGGGGCAGGTGGACTTGTTTCCTGGAATTCCTGGAATCTTTCCCTAAAAAGATTAGCAGAGTCTCTCACATATGGATCTCTAATCCATAATTTTTTTTTTTCGGTACCAGGCCAGTGCTCTACCATTGAGCTACATCCCCAGCCCTATTTATTTTTGTTTTGAGACAGGCTTTTGCTATGTTGCTCAGGCTGTCCTCAAACTTGAAGTCCTCTTGCCTCAGCCTCCCAAGTAGCTGAGGTTATAGCTGTGCCTCACTGCACACAGCTTCTCATCCACAAGTTTATCTAAATCCTTTTTTAAAAAAAGTTTGGTTGGGGCTGGGGCTGTAGCTCAGTGGTACAGCGCTTGCCTGGCATGCATGAGGCACTGGGTTTGATCCTCAGCACCACATATAAATAATAAATGAATAAAATAAAGATCCATCAACAACTAAAAAAAAAGTTTTGTTGAAGTATAATTCACATATAAAATTCACCCATTATACATATATGATTCTTTTTTTTTTTATATTTTTTTAGTTGTAGATGGACACAATGTCTTTATTTTATTGCTTTGTATGTGGTGCTGAGGATCAAACCCAGGGCCTCACGCATGCGAGGCAAGCGCTCTACCGCTGAGCTACAATCCCAGCCCCCATATATGATTCTTTAGGCTTGTTTGTTTTGAAATTAATAGAATTGTCCACTATTACCACTTTGCAAATTAGGACCATTTCATCACCCTAGAAATTTCCATTTGGTCTATTTGCAGGTAATTCTTGTTCTCATCCCCAACTCTAGACAATCACTGATCTGCTTTCTGTCTCTGTAAATGTGCCTTTTCTGGACATTGTGTATATACAGAATGGTACAATATGTGGTCTTATGTGTCTAGCTTCTTTTACTTAGCATAATGTTTTCAAGTTCCCTCCATGTTGTAGCATGTTTCAGTAGTCTATCCTGTTTATTGGTAATAGTATTTCATTTAAATTATTTTAGAAGTTAGTAGTAGTAGTAGTAGTAGTAGTACCAAGGATTGAACTCAGGGGTACTTGACCACTGAACCACATCCTCAGCCCTATTTTGTGTTTTATTTAGAGACAGGGTCCCACTGAGTTGCTTAGCACCTCACCATTGCTGAGGTTGGCTTTGAACTTGTGATTCTTCTGTCTCAGCCTCCCAAAATGCTCGGATTATAGGTGTGGCCACCGCACCCAGCTAGAAGTTATTTATGTTTTTTTTTTAATATTTTTTTTTAGATATTGGTGGATCTTTATTTTATTCATTTATTATTTAAACGTGGTGCTGAGGATCGAACCCAGTGTCTCACGCATGCTAGGCAACCGCTCTACCACTGCGCTACAGCCCCAGCCCCGTTATTTATGTTTTGAGGCAACACTGAATGGAATGCAGGAGTTCTGGTCCCTTGTCCTGCCTCTGATTTGCTAAATGGCCCATAAGTCCTTCCCTTGTCTGGGCATCCATTCCTTCAACTGTAATGGGAGGGGCTGAATCAGATATAGTCTCTAATGTCTCTTCCAATTGTTTTCTTTTTTCTTTTCTTTTCTTTTTTTTAAAATATTTTTAGTTGTAGATGGACACAATACCTTTATTTTTATTTATTTTATGTGGTGCTGAGGATCGAACCCAGTGCCTCACGCATGCGAGGCGAGCACTCTACCACTGAGCCACAATCCCAGCCCCGCAATTGTTTTCTTTAAAAAATCTACTTTGTGTTTTTCATGGAGTGCCAGTAGGCCAAATATTCTAAAATTTCAGTGTGTTGGATCCCCACATTTACTCTTTGCCTGTTTGAAAATTTCCATCCTATCATTTACTGTTAAGAATGTGGGGCTGAGGGGCTGGGGTTATGGCGCAGTGGTAACCTAGCTGCTTCCTAGCCTGACACTGCTAACTGCAGCTGTTACAGCGCCTTACTTAGTAGAATCTTAGTTACTATCATTACTAATTTTATGTAATGTATGTATTAGAGTTGCCTAGCATGCATGAGGCACTGGGTTCGATCCTCAGCACCACATAAAAATAAAATAAAGATATTCTGTCCACCTACAACTAAAAAAATAAATAAATGTTAAAAAAAAAAAAAAAAAAAAAAAAGAATGTGGGGCTGAGCCGGGCGCGGTGGCTCAAGCCTGTAATCCCAGCACTTAGGGAGGCTGAGACAGGAGAATCGCAAGTTCAAAGCCCGCCTCAGCAATGGCGAGGCGCTAAGCAACTCAGTGAGACCCTGTTTCTACATAAAACACAAAATAGGGCTGGGGATGTGGCTCAGTGGTCAAGTGCCCCTGAGTTCAATCCCCAGTACCAAAAAAAAAAAAAAGAAAAGAAAAGAATGAGGAGTCTCCAGTTTTAAAAGGCTGCAGTTTAATAAGAAAATTAGGTTCTCACTGAGAGCTAAAGGAGAGTGAAGGAGTGACTCCCATCCAGTCCAGATGAAGAACTAATGAGAGAACTAACAAAAAAGAATGTCGTAGTCTACAGCAAGGGACAAAATGTGTCACAGAAAGTACGGAAGGTCAAAATCCAGGCCATCTGGTCACCCTGGGAGTAAAAGTGAAGGGGTCCTGAGAGAGGGAGGCTACCAGAATGGGAGGCAGTGCTGAGGGATAGGACCCCTCCCTACTCTGTTCCCATAACCTCATTCATTCCCTCAACCCTCCTTCCCAATCCCTCTCTGGCTGCTCTGCTCCTTCAGTTCTGACCCCATTTCCTCAGGATTTTGTTCCCTGAGGAGCTGGGCCTGACATTTCAGACAGAGGCTGAGTAAAGGAGGTAGGTCGAAAAGAGACACTGTGTCTGCGTCATCTTATTTCGGTTTTATTATTTTGGAACTAGGGGGCTAAAGACGTAAGCATGTAGACATTTATTAGGAAGTTCAGAAAGAGTCCTCTAGGGACCAAGGAATATCAAGACTTCTCAAGTCTCCGCTGAGCAACTGCCATTGGTTGTCATATTTCAAAGGGTAAAAAATTGGAGCTTTCATTCTTGTGGGTTATTGTGGCAAAAACAGATGCACAGGGCAGAATTCAAGGTGCCTCAGTGTAAGGGCCGGAGAGTGCCTCCAGAACTGGAAAGTTCTCTCAGCTATGACAACCTTGGCCTTTCTGGATTCAGTGGCCAGCAGGAGAAGGCCTTCCTGCTGACTGAACTGCCACAATTCCCTAAAACTTTTGTCCTTGGTAATTCTTCAAGGTCCTGCAATTTTTAAGACACCAAGCCTTTTAGGGACTGCTTGGCAAGTGGCTATACCTCTGACTCACACTTGTAGGGAAAATCATTCCTTGAGTCCTCATTTATTTGTGATGGCTGTAGACATCCCAGGAGCAGTCTGGGACCAAGGGTTTAAGCATTTGCTGTTGGAATCCCATAAGTCAAATAAGCGTTCTGTAGATAAAAATCCATTGATAAACTTGGTGTATGTAATCCTCCACTTTTGATATTTTTGAGGGCCTGCCTCTGACCCAAAGTCTCTGAAAGCAGAAACCAGGTCATATCTCTCAATTGGATAGCATCTAGCCCAGTTCCACTTCCACATATGAGTTTCCAGGCCTACCAGGCTGTTAACTTCAAGTTGAGGAGTATGTCTGGAACATTATTGTCATTCCTTAGTGCTTAACTCAGTGTTAGTCACATAGTGGTCATTTCAGCAAATCTGTGATGAATGAATTAATAAATGCCAATCATGCTGAAAAGAATGATAGTGGGAGCTGGGCATGGTGACGCATGCCTGTAATCCCAGCAGTTTGGGAGGCTGAGACAGGAGAATCACAAGTTCAAAGCCAGCCTCAGCAATGGCGAGGCGCTAAGCAACTCAGGGAGAATCTGTCTCTAAATAAAAACACAAAATAGGGCTGGAGATGTGGCTCAGTGGTTGAGTACCCCTGAGTTCAATCCCGGATACCAAAAGAAAAGAATGATAGTGGCGATGGTAATAAAGTTTTTCTTGCAACCGAGAAGGTGCTTCGTAATGCACGGCATCTCCCCTCAGCAGCACACAGTTCCCTGAAAGCCATGGCTATGCCTTCTTTCATTAAAGGAAATGGGAGCTATCTTCAGATGAGGTCCTTATCTTTCCCCTCCCATCATGCCCATGCCAGAAACTATCAGGGATAGAGAAGGGAACAAGAGACAGCTGGTTGGGCATGATACCTAGTGAAGAGAGGACAGAGTTCTCTACATGCCTGCCTTCAACTGCTTCAGCTAGGGTCAACTTCAGTGTCTTTTGCCAGCAACTTATCAGAAAAGACCATGACTTTCTGGACTCAGAAGATTCAATTCTGCAGCTGTGCCACCACCAATGGCTCTTTTCCACTGTCCAGGCCCTCAACTCCTGGTACGGTGGCTTTGGAATAAAGTTTAAATCCTGTGTCCTCAGGACCACCCATATTTCTCCTCTCCACAAAGGAAGAATACATCTGTACAATAACATGCCATTTTATCTGTAAAACAAGTCTATCAGGTTGATGGAGCAGGAATGATTCTGGCACGGAGAAAGGAAACCACCTGGCCAAAATGTTTCAAGTTTCCTCATCCCAGGGCTTTCCCCTCTGACACACATTATAATGCTCATCCAATAAAAAACACTCTTCATCTCCTGAGACTATCTAAAAATCTACAAGTTGAGGAATCCTAAAAGCTGTCAAGCAAGAACAGATTTCAAGAAACCAACAAATTCACCCTTTTGTTTTCAGGGGTTTCCAATGTCTAGAAATTGGGTGTTCATTGGGGAAATACTTGAATCTGGAGTAAAAAGACCTAGACAGTAGTCCTAAATCTACCACTGACTAAGTGGACAACCTTGGCAAGTCATCTAGCCTCTGTGATTTAATCTATGGAATAAAGACAAGAATATTTATAATATTTACATTTTCTACTTTACACATTTATTGTGAGAATTCAATGAAATGCTGTACATGAAAACTGTAAAGCACTAGACAAATATTAATTTTAATAATTAACATAGCCAGATTTGCATCTTTGGAGACTGTTTCTATTATATAGATGATAATCCTTCTATTTCTTTTTTTTTGGGGGGGTACTGGAGATTGAACTCAGGGGCACTCGACCACTGAGCCACATCTCCAGCCCTATTTTGTGTTTTATGTAGAGACAGGGTCTCACTGAGTTGCTTAGCGCCTTGTCGTTGCTGAGTCTGGCTTTGAACTCGCGATTCTCCTGTCTCAGCCTCCTAAGTGCTGGGATTACAGGCTTGCGCCACCGCGCCCAGCTATAATTTTTCTATTTGAGAAAGTTTTATAAGCATAGAGATTAGGAGCTCAATTCTAGAGTTAGGCTGTCTAGGTAGCCCTGGGCATGCTGCTTTTCTCTGAAGTCTCAGTAAAGAGGAGATAATAACCCATCTCATAGGTGTGGTATTATTAAATGAGATAATGTATGGACAGTCCTTAAGATGTACCTAGCATGGAGAAAGGAATTCAGTGAATCTTAGTTACTATCATTACTAATTTTATTAATGAAGACATGAGGCAGGGTGGTTCAATAAAATCAGTGATAGAGATTTGAGATAGGAATCAAAAGGACCTGTTTCCCTACTTACACTATAGTGTAAGTATGGTATATTAGTGTATATAGTGTAAGTATATTTTCTTCTCCAGATCATCATGATGATTTTTTAAAAAGTGTATAAAAACTTTGAACTAGGTGAATTGAGAAATGATACAAATGCAGGCTATTTTAAAAGCTGAGCTAAGTTTATAAAGACAGGGTTCTTATAAGTTCAGCAGTTTTTGTTCATAGAAACTTTGATAAGGCTGTCCTCTTCATAGAAAAGAAGTACAGAATTTCTTCAGTCACTGAAAAATGAATTTGTACATTAGATCTTGACACAAATCCTTCAGACTCGCAAGAAGGAGTACTGACTTTGTTTTTTTTTTTTTT
>PVHX01006173.1:91171-103838 GCA_004024805.1 Geosciurus inauris | reverse complement strand
GGTGGCAACAGAAACAGAAAAGGGAATAGTGACACGCGGGCAGGTAGGACAGCATGGAAGGAAGAATAAGAAACTTAAAATCAAGAAAAATCAATTTGGGGGAAACCTGGAGACTAGAAAGGAAGGTTGATTTTAATAGACACAGAGTCGATAGGGAAAGCAATGTTTATAGCAGCACAATTCACAAGAGAAATAGAGAAATACTGGACACGACATGGGGGAGGCGGGGGGCAGGAAAGGGGAATGGGTATAGTAAATATAGTTGATAAAAAGTATATATAAATATATATATACTGTTCATTGAAAGTGCATATAAAGGTGTTTAATATGAAGAATGTAAAAAAATAAAAAATAAAAGACGCAAGTAGGATTTAAAAGAAAAAAATGGTATTGGCACCACAATAGACATATAGACCAATGGTATAGAATAAAAGACAGAGATAAACTCACATAAATACAGTTATCTCATACTAGACAAAGGTGCCAAGAACATACATTAGGGCAAAGATATCCTTTGAACCAATGGTGCTGGGTAAACTGAAAATCCATATATAGCAAAATGAAGCTAAACCACTATCTCTCACCATGTACAAAACTCAACTTAAAGTGGATCAAGGACCTAGGAATTAGATTAGAGACCCTGTGTCTAATTGAGGAAAAAGTAGGCCCAAATATTTATCACCTTGGATTAGGCCCCAACTTCCTTAATAAGACTTCTAAAGCACAGGAAATAAAATCAAGAATGAATAAATGGGATGGATTCAAACTAAAAAGCTTCTTCTCAGCAAAAGAAACAATGAAGTGAATCGAGCACCTACATTCTGGGAACAAATTTTTGCCACATGCACAGCAGATAGAGCACTAATCTCCAGTATATATAAAGAACTCAAAACAATTAACACCAAAAACAAACAAACAAACAACCTAATCAACAAATGGGCTAAGGAGCTGAACAGACACTTCTCAGAAGAAAATATACAATTGATCAACAAATATATGAAGAAATGTTCAATATCTCTAGCGATTAGAGAAATGTAAATCAAAACTACTCTAAGATTTTATCTCCCTCTAGTCAGAATGGCGGCTATCAAGAATACAAGCAACAATGAGTGTTGGCAAGGATTTGGGGGAAAAGTCACACTCAAACATTGCTGTTGGGACTGCAAATTGATGCAAACAATCTGGAAAGCAGTAAGAAGATTTCTTAGAAGACTTGGAATGGAATCACCATTTGACCCAGCTACCCCACTCCTCAGTCTGTACCCAAAGGACTTAAAAATAGCATACTACAGTAATGCACCCACTTCAATATTTATAGCAGCACAATTCACAATTGCTAAACTGTGGAACCAACCTTGAAGCCCTTCAATAGATGAATGGATAAAGAAACTGTGGCATAGATATGCAATGGAATATTACTCAGCATTAAAAGAGAATAAAATTATGGCATTTGCACATAAATGGAGAACATCATGCTAAGTGAAGTAAGTCAATCTCAAAATACCAAAGGCCAAATATTGTCTCTGATAAGTGGATGCTGAACCATAATGGATGAGGGGGCATGGGAGCAATGGAGAAACTTCAGTCATAGGGGAGGGAAGGAAGGGCATGGGACATGCGGGCAGAAAAGATGGTGGAATGGGATGGACAACAATGCCCTAAGTACATGTATTACTGCAATATGGTGTAACTCTATATTGTGTACAACTAGAGAAATGAAAATTTGTGTACAATGAATCAAAATTCATTGTGCTGTCATGTATACCTAATTAGAATAAATAAAGTAAAAAAAAGAAAATGAGAAAATCTTTGCCAGCTACTCTTTTGACAGGAGGTTAATATTTAGAAAATATAAAGAACTGAAAGAACACCCCCCCCCAAAAAAAAATCCCCCATCAAAACCCAAACAAACAACCTAGTCAAAATGGGCAAATGAAACAGACATTTCTCAAAAGAAGAAATGCAAATGGCCAACAAATGTATGAAAAAATGTTCAATATCTTTAGCAATTAAGGAAATGGAAATCAAATCGACACTGAGATTTACTTGACTCCAGTTAGAATAAGAACCATCAAGAATACAAATAACAGTAAATACTTGTTAGGATGAGGAGAGAAAGGTTAGTAGGATAGCATTGTTAGTAGGATAACATTGTTAGTAGGATAGCAAATTAGTGCAACTACTATTAGTGCAACTATGTGATTGAATGGATCCACCATTTCAATAGCTTTTATCTAAATGGAATGACTGTGTTTGAGAAACATGAGGCTTTTATAGGAAAAGGCAAGATTTCATACAGTCTATGATTTTTTTTATAAACTGACTTTGATTAACATCTAATATAACACTGCCTCACAATGAATGAAATTCTCAGGGAATGGGGAAGTAGCTTCAGTGGTAGAGCAGTTGCCAACCACGAGTCCTCAAGTTTGATCCCCAGCACTATAGGTACTTGCTAAGTTGAATAAGCTGACATTGAATTCATAATTCTCCTATCTCAGCCTCTCATGTATCTGAGATTACAGGCATGTGCCAATGTTCCCAACTTGTTCATTCTTTTATGGAAAAAATAAAGATGAAACTGGTCTGAACCTGTGTTGATTAAAAGAAAAGAAGAATGGAGGAATTTGGGCAAAAGGGAAGGAGGGGAGGGGAGGGGTATGGGGATAGGAAAAATGGTGGAATGAGATGGACATCATTACCCTAGGTACATGTATTTCTGCACATGTGGTGCAACTCTACATTGTGTACAACCAGAGAAATGAAAAGCTGTGCTGCATCTGTGTACAAAGAATCAAAATGCATTCTGCTGTTATATATACTTAATTAGAATAAATAAATAAATAAATTTATTAAATAAAAAATTAAAGAATACAGAACAAAACTGAAATACACTAATCAAACATCCTAGTCCTCAAGAACTGATCCACAAATAATAACTGGCTTCAAAAATTCTAGAAATGAGGAAAAAAACAAATACGAGTATGTATAGATGCCCATTAACCATTAAGGTCACAATTAAACAAAGCAAAGAAAGAAAGAAAGAAAGAAAGAAAGAAAGAAAGAAAGAAAGAAAGAAAGAAAAAGAAAGAAAGAAAAATTGAATTCTTTCTGTTGGAGTTCAAAAGATTCTCAGCTTCTCTTCTCAGCAGTGTTAGAATGGATCATCTGGAACATGATGCTCTCATTGCTGGAGTGAGAAAGAATCCAGTAGTCAGAATTCCTTTAGCTGGGGTTTAAGATTAGTTGGACTCCAGGCTCTTCACTGAATGCCAATTGGTCTTGCACCTCCAAGGCCCAGCAATTTCCAGTCTATGTTGGAAGACTGCACCCCAAGAATCTCCTCTGGGTTTCACTCATGTGTTGTGGAGCCAATTATTAGTCCACTATGTCATCTGCATACTCCATGTTTCCTGGTCTTGGGTTCAGTATCCAAACTCAATATCTCCTGTCCCTGCCCTTTTGAATTCCCATCCAGGTGCATCTGTCCTAGGTGGTCCTGAAAGCAGCTGGATTGGAGGGTGAGGAGGAGAGATAGGTGGGTTTCCACAATCAGTTGTATAAGCCTCTCTCCACATTTGATTTTCTCCTGGTCACTGAGGCACACTCTGTGTCATGTAGTTTGGGTTTGTCAGACATGTATTTTGGGCCAAACTCAGATTTTTCAGAAATCAGCTCCCCTAGTTGCCATCCCCACATCACAGCTGCAAAATGGTTCCTGCCTCTATTGTCTGCATGTTGCTGGGAGAGATGGTGGCTTCTTTCCCACAAAAGAATATTGTGCTGTGTGCCTTTCAGTTTAGTTGGACAGTGTCTTTGATCTCTAAACTCTCCATGCCCAGATATGCCTCCTAAAAATGTGAATTATTTTATTTTTCTTATTCCTCCACTTTGCTCACTGAGGGACTGCTCTGGCTGGTGTCTCTGGCCACGATGCCTCCGGTCATGGCAGTGGCTGTGGCTCTGAGAATTTCTTTCTTATTTTATTATATCCAACCTCTGTTTTGAATGCCCTGTTTTAAATTCCAGTAAAGTCCCTCCCCCCATTTTTTTGGTTCACCTACCTTGCTGAGAAGCTGCCTGTGGGCATTCTTGGTTTCATGCATGGAGCAGCCAGGAAAGCGACCTAATTGCACCATCTTTTTTTTAATACTTTCATTTTGAACCTACTTATGTCATTAAAATTTAAGTAAGCTTCTTACAATCAGCATATAATTTGGTCATATTTTAAATTTACTCTGCTAATCTCTTTTTATTGGTGTGTTTGTAGCATTTGCACTTTAATTATTGGTTTTGTTTTAGTCAGCTTTTTCAGCGCTGTGTCTAAAAGACCTGACCAAAACAACTGTAGGGAGGAAAAGTTTATTTGGTCCTTACAGTTTCAGAGGTTTCAATCCATAGACAGCAGGCTCCATTCCTCAGGGTTCAAAGTACAGCAGGACATCATTGTGGAAGAATGTGGTGGAGGGAAGCAGCTCACATGATGATAAGCAGAGAGAGACTGATCTTCACTTGCCAAATATAAATATATATGCCAAAGTCATGCCCTCAAAGCTCCACTCCTCCAGCCACACCCTACCTGCCTTCAAATGCCACTCAATTTATCCCATCATGTGATTAATTCACTGATTGGGTTAAGGCTCTTATAACTCAGTCATTTCTCCTTGAAACCTTCTTGTATTATCTGACATAATGACACCTCACATCCAAATCATAACATTGTTAGCACTTAAATAGCATTTTATATGTTTTTTTGTTTATTTTCTCTTATTTTCATTCCTCTGTTTATCTTTTTCTTGCCTTCCAGTGGATTATTTAAAGTTTTTAAAAAGATTTTGTTCTGTTGTTGATTTATAGTGTTTTTGAATATATTTCCTTGATTAGTTTTTGTAGTTGTCATTCTTGTTATTACATTATACATATGTGACCTATCAACATTTTATTATATGTTAAAGATTGAAACCACTTCTTAAGTCTCTTTACCTTCATCACTTTTAAATATTGCTGCCTCGTGTATTTGATGATGTTATATTTTTATTCAATCATAAAATATATTTCAGAAAATTCATAAGTAAAAAATAGTCTGGTATATTTATTCTCTTTCTATTGTTCCTTCTTTTTTTTATCATGATCTAAGATTATTTCACTTAGCATTTCATTTCTGTGTGAAAAACTTATTCTTGCCCATCTTCAAGGATATATATGCCAATTACAAAATATTCAGTTTTATTCACTTGAGAATGTTTTAATTTCCTATGCATTTCTGAAGGATTGTTTTGGTGGATATAAAATTTTCAGTTAGTAGTTCTTTTCTTTCAGTGTTAGAAAAATATTGTGTTATTTCATTCTGATCCCCAGGTCAGAATGAGATTTCTGTAATTTACATTGTTATTACCCTAAAAGTAATATATTATTCTCTCTGGATATTTTCAAAATTTTCAATGTCATTAGTTTTCAAATGATATATCTTAGCATGAATTTTTTTTTGGTTTATCCTGATTTAAGTTCCCCAAGCATGAAGCTGTAGTTGAGCCTTTTGCCTTATTTGGAAAGTTTTTAGCCATTATTGTTTTAAACATGAATTGAATCTCTTTCTCTTTATCCTCTCTGTCTGGGACTCCAGTGAAAGTTATTATTGTCTCACATATTTCTGGGATTCTGCATAATTTTTGCAGTCTATTTTCTTCCTGTTAATTAGGTTGGGTAAATTCTATTGCTTCATCCTCAAGCTTATTGATTCTGTGCTCTCTTATTTGTTATTCTGTTACTGAGTATATGTTGTGAAATTTAAAATTTCTGTTATTTAGTTTTCTTTTGTTTCTTTAGAGCTTTTATTTATCTGCTGATATTTTCTATTTTTTTCATTTATTTGAAGAGGATTTATAATACAATTTAAGCATCTTGTGATGGCTACTTTAAACTCCCTGTCAGGTAATTTTAACATCTCTTTCTTCTTGATGCTGGTCTCAGGTGATTGTTTTTACTTGTTCAAGTTGTGATTTTCTTGGTTGTTATTATGATGAATCAATTTTGATTGCATCCTGGACATTTTGCCTACTGCATTAGGATACTAAGAACTAATGAAATCTTTTGGCTTAGCAGGGTATTCATTCTATTTAGGTTTAACATTAATGTCTTGACTTGCTTTTGTGGGCTGAAATTAAAATGGCAATTTAATTTCTGAGGTTTTACAGTGTTACTTACCTGACTTATATGTAGCCATTGGGCTGCTGCCACTTTTCTGGTGCTGTCCTAGAGGGAAAAGGGTCCCCATGCCAAGAGGCTGAGTCACTCTTTGTTGGGGAGGGTTTTGGTGGGATATTATTACTGGTGACTGTGGGTTGCCTCATTGTCTTTTTAAAAGGAAGGCGAATCCTTACAAGTTCCTGGACTGGCTGCTTTCTATATTGAGGTCATTCCTGTCAATTCCTTCTGGTTGGGGAAAGCAGTTTTAGGAATTTTGGAGTGACAAAGGCTGTGGAGTAAAGGAAGCATGCCATCTCATCTTGTTGACTGTGACTTGTTCTTACTGCTTCTACCTTCTCTTGGACTAGCGAGGACAAAGAATTCCTGGAATCCATTGTCCCTGTGCATGGGAATGAATTCTTAGGCTCATGAGCCTTTTTACAAAGGCTTCCTGGACCATGTTGCCTATGGTTGGATCCCACCAACTAGACCCTCTTCCCTTCCCTGGTTTCTCTTGGTAAGGAAGTCTTGGTATGGCAGGAAAGTATAGTGCTTCCCTTAGGCTATTGTTGGTAAGGCTTCAGTTGATACTATTTTGTGGTAATGATGGGCTCACCTTGTGTCTCAGATAAATTCCTGCTTGATCCTGAGTAGGACTGAGCCAACATGGACTACTTTCTCTTGCTAGATTAGGGACAGAAAAATGCTAGGCCTGGGATGACTTCTTCCATTATGGGTGGTTGGGATGCATGACATCCTGCCACTCTGTTGTTACTCAGGCCCAAGGGTCCCAAACCAGTTTGTTTCCTTCTTATCACTTTTATTATATGCTTATTGACTACCTCTTGACTTATTTCCAGGATTATGCTTAGGTTAGGATAAGCAGGGAGCAATGAATGGGTTTGCACCATTTGTCCCTATGTATACATTTAAAATTCATATTCTATTGGACTATAGCCCAAAGTTCAGCCAGTCAACATAGAAACCAGGAGGTCTTTCCCAGTAGTCTCCTTTGGCTCATCTGCTGTTACCATCCCGGCTGCTGCACTTACATGATGTGGTCTTTGATCGTTTCACTGCCTGCATCTCCCACAGGTTATGGCCAACAAGTCTGTGTTGTTCACATATATATGCCCAGGGCATGGCAGCTCTCCAGGTCCACAATGTTCAGTACATGGTAGTTGCACTATGCCTTTTGTTCATGATTCAACTCAGTCAACTGCCTTTCTGATTTCTAGACATGTTGTTACTACACTGGTCTATTGTGCCCATGGCAGATTTATAGAAGTTCAGAATTTTGATTCTGAATCTAAGCTGCCTGCTTTTGCATTCTATCTCTGTGACTTGCTACCAATGTGACCTTGGACAAGTAACTTAAGTCAATTGTGTACCAGTTTCCTCACTTGAAAGATGGGAATAATAGCAATACCTTCTCATTAGGGCCATTAAAAAGACTGACTATGTTAATGCTTATAAATCTTTTAGAATGGTACCTATCACATGCTGAGTGCTCTGTGGATTTATTATATCAAACCATTTTAAAATTGGTCATAAGACATCAAAGGGACGAATTGAGTCTGGTCTATTCTAAGTGTGCACGGGCTGTTTCCAAGGGATGGCTATTTGTTTTTGTTTTCTTTTGTTTGTTCTAATTTGTGATACACAGACAGTAGAATGTACTTTTATACATCATATATAGATGGAGTATAATTTCTCATTCTTCTAGTTGTACATGATGTAGAATCCCACCAGTCATATAGTCATATATAGGATAATAATATCTGATTCCTTCTACTATCTTTCCTGCCTCCATCCTCGCTCGCTTCCCTTCACTTCACTCTACCTAATCTAAAGTAACTCTATTCTTCCCTAGCCACCCCCGCATTGTGAATTAGAATTCACATATCAGAGAAAACATTCAACCTTTGGTTTTTGGGGATTGACTTATTTCACTTAGCATGATATTCACCAGCGTCATCCATTTACTGGCAAATGCCATAATTTTATTCTTTTTTAAGGCTGAGTAATATTCCATAGCATATATATATATCACTTTTTTTTAATCCATTTACCTGTTGAAATGAACCTAAGTTGGTTCCATAGTTTAGCTATTGTGAGTTGAGCTGCTATAAACATTAATGTGACTGCATCACTGTAATATGCTGATTTTAAGTACTTTGAGTATAAACAGAGTGGCTATTTGTTTTTAGTTAACTATTCAAAAAAGGCTGCTGAATGAGCTGTACATAAATGTTGCTGGGTATGAGGTCTTGTTGGTCTGTAGTGCAAAAGTTGTTCCTCTATCAGCTTTGTTAATCCTGGGATGATGATTTCCACCCTAGTGCTTTCACAATTGGCTCTACTCTCTATCAGTTCTCAAAGATCGCTATGATACTGTGAGTATAAATGACAGTTACTTCATATGCTTGAACTCTATGTCAGGGCTTAGAGCCCTGACCCTCAGTCAATTCTGGATGCTCTGTGAGCACCTTCCCTCCCTCCTGGAACTTAATCTTTTGGCCTACCAGAGAGAGAACAAAAACCTTTTAGACAATAACTACTCTATTCCCAAGTTTGAATAAACTTTTTCAAATAGAAAACCACTTTCATTAGTATATAAAATAGATCCAATCAGGAAATAAATAGTTCTGTTTTCATTCTACAGTGCATTAAGATTTCATTTCCTACCCTTACAACACTAACAAGTGAACAGACACACTACAAATTCACTGCTTTCCCTGAACTGTGTGTTTATTCACATCACCCTATCTTCCTCCTTAATGACCACCAGCCTGCAGTAAATGACTGGATTTTGCTGATGTTGCCTTTTTCATTCTCAGATTAATGATTTGTTTATTGATAACTGATTTCCCATGTAGACTATTATCACATTAAAATCATAGCTGCTACTTTTGCTAGACTTTTGTTCCTAGGAGATGAAATAATTTGTGTTTTTTAAACAGTAGAACTAAAAACCTTGACTAAAACAAACATAAGAACAAATAGAAGGGAGTCCAGTGAAAGAGAGGAAGAAGGCCAGATGGCAGGAAGAAAGAGGGAAAGAGGAGATTCTGGGGAATGAAACTGACCAAATTATGTTATGTACAAGCACAAATATGTCACAATGAATCCAACTATTATTCATAATCATAATGAGCCAATGAAAAATTTAAATGTAAAAATGAAAGGAAGAAGAAGGAAGAGGTGGGCTGGCTAAAGATCTTGAAGTATGAGGACTGACATGGTGTTGAGCTCTGTGGGTGTTGATTTGCCCAGAATATTCCAGACATGGAGCTGCATCAGCACCCTGGAGTACCAATGGGCACCAGAAAGGAGGTAGTCTAGTAAGACAAAAACTTTTTAGACAATAAGTGCTTGATTCCAGTCAAACACGATAGAAGAAACTGTGGCCCCCTTGCCACCCATTGCTAGCAGCCTGAGTGAGGCTCTGCAGTTACGCCCCACCTGGGAGGAGTGAAGTCCTCCCCTATCACTGTTGGAAGTGTTGAGAAGACCACCTAGAGGTTGAGGACTTTCACATTCTTTTAGTACTAGCAAGGCTAGAAGCCACATGGGAGCAGGGCTGAGATACTCTTATTCTGAACAGAAGGGGAGTCTTTTTTGGAGGCCTGGTGGGGATGTGGAAGTCCTACCACCACCCAGCAGTTGAAAGGAGACCTTCTGCTCTTGGGCATCAATGAAGGTCGAATGTAAGACTTCGACTTCCTTTCTCTCTTGGCAGTGATAAATCAGCACTATTCGTTCCCCTGGAGTACTGTCTTCAGTAAATGCTGAAGTTTAAGCAAGACCTGGAGACTTATTAAATCATGTCCCAGAAGTCCAGGCTTCAATTGAAAACCACTTGTCATTCTAAGAACCTAGAAGACTTCAAACCGTATGACAAAAGTCAACCGATAGATACCAACACCATGATACTAGCAATGTTAGAATTATCTTACAAAGATTTTAAGCAGCTATCATTAAGAACACTCCAATGAGAAATTAGGAACATGATTAAAATAAATAAAAGAATAAATAGTCTCAGCAATGAAATAGCAATTATGAAGTAGGGTCAAGTGAAAATTTTAGAACTGAAAAATACAACAAAAACTAAAGAAAAAAATCTCCCTGGATATGCTCTATGTGAAATAAAGAGGAAAAAGAATTTCTGAAATGAAATAATAGAAACTCCTCCCCTGAAAAATGGAGAAGAAATAAAAAGGAAAAATAAACAGAGCCTCAAGTTCTTATGGGACTAGGACAAAAGCTGCAACACTGTGTCCTCTGAATCCTGGAAGGGGAGAAGAAATAGGCTGAGGCCGAAAATTTACTTGATGAAATAATGGCAGAAAATGACCCAAATTTGGCAGAAGGTAGAAGTTCAGAGACTTAAGAAGATGAACAAAATTTAAACAGAATAAACCCAAGGAAATCCACATTTTGATGCAGTAGAGTCAAATTTATGAAAGCCAAAAATTTTTTAAAAATTGCAGCCAGACAGAAACATTCCTTTCCTCTGGGGAGGCAGCATTCAAATGACAGAGATGCTCATTCAAAACCATGGAGGCCAGAAGGGAGTGACCTGGCTTTTTTCAAGTCCTGAGGAAAAGACCTGTCATTCTTGTCAGTGGTAATGAACATTAGCACAGCCATTATTTAGAACAATATGAAGATTCCTCTGAAAACTGAAAGCAGACCTACCATGGGATCAGCTATCCCACAGTTGGATACATGTCTAAAGGAAATTAACCAGCAAACCAAAGAGAGAGCTGCATAACCATGTTTATTGTAGAACTATTCACAATAGCTAAGATATGGAATCAGCCCAAGAACGCATCAACAGGTGAATGTATAAAGAAAATGTGTAATATATGCATAATAAAATGTCATTCATCCATAAAGAAGGATGAAATCCTCTCATCTGCAGCAAAATGGATGGAATCAGGAGACATCATGTTAAGTAAAATAAACCCAACATAGAAACACAAATATCATATGTTCTCTCATAGTTGATCTGAATGTAGAATAGTAATTAATAAAGGCAGGAAACTATGTGTGGGCATGGGGAAGATAGATAAATGGAGGCTTGAAATGATCTATTTATGCTATATGCATTTGTGGAACCTCATTAAATTTACAATTAATACATGTTAGAAAAAACAACAACAACTATGATCCCAGAATCCAATACCCAGTCACAACATTCCTTAGGAATAAGGGGAAACCAAGACAATACCAGATATGAGAAAAGCTATGGGAAATTTATTAGAAAAAGAAAACATCTTAATAGGAGAAATCTTGAACCTGGAAGGAAAATTAATAAGCATAATAGCCTTATTTCTCTTCTTGGGTTTTCTAAATGATATTTGATACAAAAAATTATAGAATTCTCTGATATTTTCTGAATTATATAAATATTTATGGTAATAATATTATAAATGAAGGATAATAAAATGATCTAAAAGGAGATACATTTTCTACACATCACTCAAATTGGTCAAGTGAAGGTTTCAATAGGTGGTGACAAATCATGTACAAATAATGTAATGTGTAGAGCAGCCACTGAAAAAACTGTATGAAGAGTGTACTCAAAAACCAATATAAATAACTCAACATGAAGTTCTCAGACTGATGGCAAGAATGTGACACATAAAAGGAAAAAGTGATAAACTGAACTTTTTCAAAATTAAAAATTTCTGCTTTGTGACTTTGGTAAGTACATAAAAAGAAAAGCCATAAACTGAGATAAAATATTTACAAATCACATATTTGATGAAGGACAAGTCTTTTTTTTAAACTTTTTATTAGTTTATTTAATTGCATTTCAAGTCATAGTACGTATATAGAACTCAGTTTTTCCATTTCCCTGGTTGCAAACCAGATAAAGTCACACCAATTGTGTCTTCATACATGCACCAAGGGCAGTGATGATGATCTCAATCAACCATCTTTACTATACCCATTCCCCTTTCCCACCCCCCACCTTCCCCATGCCGTGTCCAGAGTTTCTCCATTTCTCTTATGTTTCCCATTCCCACCCCCCTTATGTATCAGCATCCTAATCAGAAAGAACATTCGGCATTTGGTTTTTTGGGATTGGCTTACTTCACTAAGCATAATGTTCTCCAATTCCATTCATTTGCCTGCAAATGCCATAATTTTATTCTCTTTTATTGCTGAATAATATTCCATTGTGTATATGTACCACAGTTTCTTTATCTATTCATCTATTGAAGGGCATCTGGGTTGCTTCCACAGTTTTGCAATTGTGAATTGTAGACATTAGGCATTTTCATTATGATGTGCCTTGGTGTAGGTCTGTTGTGATTTTGAACATTTGGTGTCCTGTAAGCCTCTTGAATTTGATTATCCAATTCATTCTTCATATTTGGAAAGTTTTCTGATATTATTTCATTGAATAGGTTGCTCATTCCTTTGGTTTGGAGTTCTATGCCTTCTTCTATCCCAATAATTCTCAAGT
>PVHX01006173.1:64826-91071 GCA_004024805.1 Geosciurus inauris | reverse complement strand
ATCTATTCTCAAGGTTAAATATTTTGTCTTTAGTATCTGAGGTTCTGTCTTCCAAGTGGTCTAATCTGCTGGTGATGCTTTCTATTGAGTTTTTGATTTGGTTCATTGTTTCTTTCATTTCAAGGATTTCTGTTTGGTTCCTTTTCAGAATCTCTATCTCCTTGTTGAAGTGATCTTTTACTTCTAGTATTTGCCTATGTATCTCTTTATCAAAGTGATCTTTTACTTCCTGTATTTGTCTTTGTATCTCTTTATCGAAATGATCTTTTGCTGACTATGCTTGCTCTCTTATATAATTCTTTAAGCCACCGAACATTTTAATTATATATGTCCTGAATTCCTGTTCTGTCATTCATCCTGCTGTACAGACCATGGATTCTAATAGTGTAGTATTTTGGTTTGTTTGAGTCACTTTCTTGCCTTGCTTTCTCATGATGTTTGTGTGTCTCTCCTAGCTCTGCTGATCCAAGTTGTTACAGTTTTTATTCCTATATGGGTAAGGTTTCCCTGCAGGGTTTCCTTACCTCTCCTTTAAAGGGGAGATCAATATTGATTGATCTCAATACAAGCAATATTTAATTTCAAACCAAGTATCTCCTAACCGCTCCCAAATACATTTATAGTTTAGTCATGATATACAACAATTATGTGTTCCTTTACAATCTATTATGTAACCAATAAATTTGCACAAGGGTCTATAGTATTTTTTGGTGGGCTAGGGAAACTTGAGGTTGGGGTGTAGGACAGAATGTTGGGTTAGTATGAAGTGAGGATATGGTTATTAAATCTTAGCATAAGAAAGGAATCCAAGAGGAGTTGGCTATTACTAGAGAGAGCAATATAGAGTTGGGGAAGACCAGTATGGAGGAAGAAAAGAATATGGCGAGAAGAGATGATGGCAAGACAGATAAAACATATGCACTTGGGATTTATAAGAATATATAATACTACTCTAGTATACAGTTACAAAATCCCAACTTACCATAACCCGCTGTATAGCAGATATTTCATGTCACAACGGTTGGGTATTAGAGGGTAAGAGAAGAGCGAGAGAGAAAAGAGGGAAGGAAAAAGAAAGAAGGGAAAGAAGAAGAGAGCAGAGAGATAAAACAAAAAGATTAAGCAATAGAACTATTAGGAGGAAAAGATACAGAATTAAAAATAAGCATAAAAAATGTAAAATGTCTCAGTGTAAATAAACAGGTATGGTTCCTTTTACCTCCAGTAGGTGGCATTGTCTGTTGTTTGCTGGACTTTCCCCATTGGTGTCCCGAGTGCTGGTCCCATAGCAGGGTGAAACCCTGAGCCACTGGTGGAGTCGCTGTTCCACTGTGCGCTGCGCCGTGGCCAAATTTGCTCCCAGGTGTTCACCTGCGCCCCCTGGTGTGTAGGAAGTTCTGCCAAGTTAGAAGGCCGTCCACAAAGAACAACAGCCAGGGGTCCGCTCAGGAGACGGTCCGTCCACAGTAGGAAGTGCTAGGGGTCTCACACGGCTGGGTAGGCACTGGGGCCAGGCACCCTGTGTGGAAGCAGGCCCAGCGCGCCTGGGGCAAACTCTGGGCTGGAGCCCTGGGCCAGAGTCCCTGCCGCAACAGCGCTCTGCTGGTGGGCGCCGAAGTCACGCTGCCAGCGGCTTCCCTTGTCTCCCGGTGGTTCTGTGCCCACACACATGACCGAAACCCTTGTAGGTGATGGTGAGCCGCTGAATGCTGCCAAGAAGCTGGTTGGAGAATAGCACCTCCGCTACTTCCAGCCTTGGGCCCAGAGGGCCTGTGCTCCGGGCGAGGACCTGGCCGCAGCTGCGCTCCACCGGTCAATGCCGGAGTCACGCTGCCTGCCGCTTTCCTTGTCTCCCAGTGGTCCTGCGCCCACACATGCGAGTGAAACACTTGTGGGTGATGGTGAGCTGCTGAATGCTGCCAAGAAACTGGCTGGAAAGCAGCACCTCCACTACTTCCAGCCTTGGTCCTGGGAAACCTAGCACTGAGTAGACTGTCTAGGCCGCCGTCTTGGAAAGTCTCTCCAAGGACAAGTCTTTAAGATATAAAAAGACTCTCAAAACTCAACAATAAAAGAAAAAAAATCCACTTAGAAAATGGGCAAAAGACATGAATAAATCCATCAAAATAGAAGATTTACAGATGGCAAATATGCTTATGGAAAGATAAAAACCACAGTGAAATATCACTACACACCTATCAGAACATGTAAAGCTTGAAATAGATGACAACAGCATATGCTGATGAGAAAGCTGAAAACGGGATTGCTCATACTGCTGGTGTCTATGTAAAATGGTACAACCTCTCTGGAAAAGTTTATCAGTTCCTTCTAAACTCAGCACACAGCACAAGATCCATCAATAACACTCTTGAGTGTTTGTTCAAGAGAAATGTTAACTTATGTTCACATAAAAATCTACATAAATGTTCATAGTGGTTTTCTTTGTAAAAGTCTAAAACTGTAAATGACTTAGATGTAGGTGTTTAAATAAGCTATTACATCATTACCATGGAATAAATAACAAGGAAGAAACTCTTGAAATAACCTAGATGGATCTTTGAAAAGTTATGGTGAGTGATAAAAGCCAATTCCAAAATGTTACATACCATCAGTTTTCATTCCTAGAATGTTATTGAAATGACAAATTACAGAAACAAAGAACAGATTACTAGTTGTCAAGGACCCAAATTAGAGAGAATGAGACATTTGCTCCAAAACAATGGAGAGGGAATTGGGCATGCATGAACCTTGAGGTCCCAAGGGAGAGGGAAAGGAACATGTATTTAGGTCTTGCCCAGAGAGGATAGGGAGGAAGATTTGGACAGGAGGGAACCAGTTGGAATATAATCACTTTAGATAATGTTGGATATGGATAAAACTCAACAGAAAGACTCTCAGGTGCTTCTTGATTGAATCATGCATGAATGTAACTGTGATGAATGGTTATGAATGCTCTGACTTAAAAACAGTGCCCAGACTGTGGGAGCAACAGGGCAGTGGCTTCCATTCACTTCTCTTTTCTGCATATTGACAACACTCTTCTGATCTCACTCATACCCAAGGACCTCACTCTGGAACCTGTGTTAGAGAAAAGGGAGATCGTAAAGTCCCACAGTGAGCTCTGGCCTGGAGCACATGAAAAGCTTTACCTACTAGGCAAGGGCATAGCCTCAGGCATCCCATCCCTCAGTTGGGGCTCCGTAAGGGATCACCCACGTCCATCACCCACTCTGGATCTCCTAAATTAGAATCTCCAAGAATAGTTTAAAAAAAATTTTTTTATTATTATTCTTTTGGTAAGCTCCTAGATTATCCTAATGCATGAGTAAATTTGGGAGCCATATACTGATGTTGGAGTAAACTGTAGTCACTGTCAACCTATAATAAGTGCACTTAGCAGGATAGTACAGTTCTCTGGCCTGTTGCCTAACATGATATCTCCAAGTAGAGTTATGTGCTGCATAGCAATGATCCAGTCAATAAACACATCACATATAGGAGTGATCTCATGATTGCCTAGTGATGCTGTAGTTGTCTCAGTTGTGTATGCGTACTCTATGTTTGCATAAGAATGTGAATGCCTAATGATGCATTGCTCAGATTGTATCTCCATCATCAAGCAATGTGTGACTGTAGGCAGAATTCCTCCATCAAACAACCAATGAGAAAGCCATGTAATGAAACAGTTATAGTCCCTGCCTGATTTTGGAGAACTTCCTGATGCATAATGTATACATTTGTTCATTAGCTCATTTAATCTTCGCATTCATACTGAGAGTTAAATGGTAATATTCTTACTTTACAGATAAAGGCACAGAAGCTCAGTGAGAATAAATATTTAGCTTTCTAAAATGGGATGCAAACCTGGGTCTGTGTGATCCCAATCTAGTATTTTTTCTGCTAAAGCGCCCTCTGCCTGCCCCATCATGCCAGGCACCAGGAAAGCCAGGACATGGGGCCCCTTCTCTTTAGAAGCTGCCATTTGATGGTAAAAGACAGGTCTAAAGCACATGGAACTATTAGAGGACAATTAAGTGTGAATCGATGTGGTATCGATTCTTGAAAGCCAGGGGGACAAACACAGCATACAATTGTGTTCATGTGGTTGATCTGTCAGGACGTTTTGTGCTAATTTAAGTGGCTGGCATACCCTCCTCAAGGTAAAATGAGCTAGAAAGCTTCCTTAGGTTGACAGGCTGTCTCCCTGTGTTGACACTTGTCTCAATGATTGAGAAATGGAGGGCATGCTTTCCTGTCTTTGTCCCCAGGTGAAGACATGTGTCTGAAAGGGTCATTCCACACTGGTGGCACCTAATGAAAGGAAGGCCGATGACAGCTGCAATGCTGCTAGGATCACGAGGCAGCCACTCTTTCAGTTCATGCTAGCGTTCCAATAAATAGCTAGACTTAATTTGTGGATGATATCACAATTCAGTGGCATTTGAGGCAGAAGAAGAGGAAAGAGCATTCGCTTTACATTCACTGCTAGTGTTGGAGCATTTTGCCCCAATATATATTTTATAATGTGACATATACTGGGACCAGAAAGAGGCCCTGGACACGCTTGTCAAGGAAAGGAGAGGAAGAGAGAAGACGTTGGGTCAAATCATCACCTGCCTCCCAGGAAGAAGTGCTTCTCCTCGTCATGCGTTGGAACATGAGACCTTTTCCTTTTCTTCAACAGTCACAACATACATTTGCTGGTATAATGACCTAACTGTTAACTATTTAAGATTTAATTAAAAGTGTCAGTCACACTTCTGTTTTGATTAACTAACACAGATTCAACATAAGGAAAGTTTCTTATATTTGAAAATAGTTTTTAAATGCTATCACATAAAATTTAAGAAATTCTCCTTTTGTGGGAATAATCTAATTCCCACTGGAGTGAAGCTAATTTCAACATACATTGTCATTGTAATGCGGTAGTACAAAAACAAATCTTCTACCTCATGTTTAACTCAAAACACACCTCTGTCTACTTCTGCCAAAATATCTGATGAAGTACTCAAAGGTGAGCATTATTCATTTGGATACTGTATATGCAATTTAGTATCCAGTTTATAGAATTTGACATAACTTGTCCTGTCTCTCTCTCTCTTTTTTTTTTTACTTAACATTATACCATACTTCATTTCTTTCTTTAATTTTTATTTATTTGTTTATTTATTTATTTATTTATTTATTTATTTATTTATTTATTTATTGGTACTGGAGATTGAACTCAAGGGCACTCGACCACTGAACCACATCCCTAACCCTATTTTGTGTTTTATGTAGAGACAGTGTCTCACTGAGTTGCTTAGTGCCTCGCCATTGCTGAGACTGGCTTTGAACTTGCAATTCTCCTGTCTCAGCCTCCCTTAGTGATGGGATTACAGGCTTGTGCCACTGCGCCCGGATCATTTCTTTATTTTAATGAAATATAATTTTAATGATTCATAAAAAAATAAAAATATGGAAAAACAAAACAAAAAAACAAAAAATTTGATGAAGAGTGTAAAGACCAGACCAAATAATGATGCCAAATAAATAATGTAAGGTCAGAGTTCCCCACATAATGATGCCAGTGACCCTGATGGTAGGTGATGTCTCTGTGATGCTGGTTATTTGGGGTGGTTAACAGGGTGGTGATCCTTTTCACTCACTGCCTGTTTTCTCTGGGAACTCAGATATTACTATGGGGCCCTCAGCGTCCTTCCACTGGAAGCAATCCCCAGGTAATCTTATGTCAATCATGCCAGCTCCTACTGTTCTTGTCTTTTGTAAATTCATTCACCCACAGCTCTTCATTTATTCTTTTTTTAAAAAATATTTTATTTTTTAGTTGTAGGTGGACAGATTGTTTTATTTTTATGTGGTGCTGAGGATTGAACCCAGTGCCTCACGCAAGCTAGGCGAGCACACTGCGCCATAACCCCAGCCCCACTTCATTTATTATTTCATTCAACTATATATATATTTTTGCTCCATAGCAGATGTGACCATAATCATAGTTGATTCTGTGTTCTCTGGGGTGCTTTTCATCTAATTTCTTCATCTCTTGTATCACCAGTGAAACTATAAATTCATTAGGAATGGAGCATGGTACACCACACAAAGATACTAACAGAAGGCATCATCCCACGGGACCTACCTCAGTGTTCAACAATGAAACATAGTACTTATGAGGGCTTTGAATTCCAGATGCCAGAATGTGGATTGGATATTGTCTTCAACATTCTCATCTCAGAGCCTTGTATGTCATGGAATGTGTCTTCCTTTCTCTCTTCTTTTCTCTCCATCTTCCTTTCTTTCTGGGCTGTGAATATGCCCCTTGTAGCCTAGCATCATCTCTGACTCCCAGTAAAAGCTTTCAGAGTGAACTAATGCACTAATCTGTTCAATCCATATATCACTGAGGTTACTGCATGCAACACACTTTAACAGAGTTGTAGATATTTGCTAATGCTATTCCCCAGGGATTAGTGAACTCTTTAATGTCTTGGCTATGGGGAAACCCAGACATCTCTTCTTTCATCGTCTCAAACCAGTGTTGATCCTCTTTCCTCCCTGCTACTGTCTTGCAGTAGCCTGTGCCATCATTGACCTCAGATTGTGGAGAACCATAGTCAGTCCTTTGCAAGAACAGCAGAACTCCATCTTGCCTTCACTTGGACACATCTCACAGGGCAGCTCCTGTGCTGTGCAGATAATTGCTTCAGAAGAGCAATCAGTAGTGGTGGGACAATTAGGGGTAAGAGTGAAAAATCTACACTTGTGTGCAACTGAATTGGGCCCTTCATGGACAATTACATGTTGCCAATCCTCTGCCATGAGCCTGAGTGACAGCTGGAAATGTGCTGTAAATGTTGCAGGGCGTGTTGTTAAGAGGATCAGAGTGGCAAGATGTGGATCCCTTCAGTCTTGGGGACTCAAACCCCATACTTGGGCTTCAGATCTTGAAAAGGTTTCTCAGTTCCCAAGTATGCAAATATTACCATTTAATGAAAAAGTCTGGGAGACACTGATTTATCTCACTTCCCCCTCAGTGCAGGAATCTTTTTAATGTTGCCTTAGCATGTGCCACCCTCCTTTCTGGTTGACAACGTGCAGCTTTCTGTGGGATAGGACAGCTCTTACTCTGAGAAATAGCATCATGCTGAGCTCAAAGCTTAACTATATCTTTTCCATTAATCCTCTTTTTTCTAGAACAGCACAAATACACTTAATTCCTCTTGTAAAAGTTTCAAATGTATAAAAGATATGTCTCAAAAGAAGAATATTTTAAAAATTACTGTGAAATTAGTATAGGTATGTGCTAAAAATTTCAAACTAATATGAATTAACTAAAATAAAACTAAGATCTTCTTGTTCACCCATAACATTTAACCTCAAATACTGTTTCTTGTAATCTTTCCAGAAAAAATACCCTTTCTTACATACAATAGTAGTTTTAAATTATACAATGTAATCTTCTTGCATACATGGTTCCATACCTTGTTATTTTTCTCCACCATATCAGCATATGTGTGTGATTATAAGTTAAAGCAGACTGAGATGCTATAATAAAGAGGCCCCAACACTCAGTGACTGAATGCATTAGCAGTGAATTTGTTGCCCATACGGAAGAACAGGTGTTCCAGTTCCACCTGTTGGGAACATGTGCTCCATATAGGCAGGCAGCCCTCATCTCAACAGGGAAGCTCCTTTGGGGCTGTTGCTTTTTCAATAAAGTATTCTGAAGTCTCTGTGCTTGCTGCCATCAGATGGTAGCAGGTAATAACTTGTGGCATCAAGTGAGGGAGGTTTCCTAGGAGCCAGTCTTAAAATTGAGTGGATTGTGTAACTTGCTTTCCATTGGTTAGAACTAATCACGTGGCTACTTCTGACTGCAAGGGTAGCTGGTGAATGTGGTCCAGCCCATTACCCAGGAGAAAAGAGAAGATGGATTAGTGGAGCTGCTGGCGGTGTATAACAGTCCAACCTTTGGTTATCAGATGCCCATTCCACTCTTGAAGATGGAATGAAGGGAATTTTTTTTTTTGGACACAGAATTTCTTATGGCCATTCAGATTCTGCATCCATCTCAAAAAAGGAAGGAGTGTACAGCGCTCGCCAGCAAGTCTAGATGGGGCTTCTTATAGCTCAACCACCTAGGGATTAAAAAGAAAAGGTATTTGCATCCTCCTCAATCCTTTGCAGCACACAGTGCTGGGTTAGAGATGGAATAACCATAATTGGAATTGCTTTAATATGGTTACCGAGGAGGAATAAACTTTAGTGTTCACTGCAATTTATTATATATTTTATAAAGAACTAGAAGAAAACACTCCCAAAACAAATAAATGATAAATATTTAGGGTGATGAAAATGATAACACCCTGATTTAGTCACCACACATTGTAAATATGTATAGGATCAACACACTGCCCCCTATAAATATGTACAATTTTTATCAGTCAATTTAAAAAAAGAATTGTTTTAGGGCTTCAATGTTCAAATACTGCATTTAGAAGAGGTTTGTGATCTCTTTGGGAATGTTGATCTTAGAAAAACTTGGTAGGTTTCCGATGTATTTGTCTTTGGTCAGCTTTATGCACCTTGAAATATATTGAAAATTCTTCCTCAGGCATATCTCAGGCTATATCAAATCAAAGGGTGTGATGTAAGCTACCCACATCTGATCTTTCCAGTAGAGCTTGAGTGAAAGGAGAAAATGTCGTTGCAAACCTCTTTCCATCTTTTCTTGCTTTTGGTGTCTGTTGAACCATCAGATTTTCTAAAATATTCGTATTCCTAAATTTCTGCCTTTTTTTTTACTCCTTTCATGTCTTCTGGCAAACATGCCAATATTTTTCAGCTCATGTTTTCCTTATAAGATTTGCTGAAAGCAGAAAATAAAAACAATTTCCTTTATGCTATTTATTTTGTTATGCATACTATTTCTTACAGCTTCACCTGGAGCCATGGGCTCACCAGCAACATAGCTGACCTTCCAAGTTGCAGCAAGCGCTTTCATTAACAACTTGGCTGCTGCAATGTATGAGCTCTTCTTTCCACTCTCTCCCATCAAGCCAATGCCACATACTTTAGGTATGTACAGAATTTTAAAATACCCCACTTTCAATGTAAAAATTTCAGTTTTGGTTAAGTTGATTCTACCGCTGTTAATAGAAATACCTAAAAATCTTAAAAAAAAACCCCACCAAAACCCAAAAATCAAGAACAAAAACAAAACAAAAAAACAACAACCCAGCAGACATTTAATTGTTAGTCACATAATATCCAGGACCAGTTTTTACACTTGGCAGGTGGCTTATCATGAAACATGTGTTCAGGTTCTTCACACTGTTCCTAACTGGCTTTCAGGTCACCTGGGTCACCTGCATCAGGTAGAGATGGAGAGCAGCATGAGAATCCCCATGGGGTGGGGATGGTGCAGACATCATTCCACACCTGACTGCAGAAAGTATGTCTGAACTGTACTCACAAAACCCCAAAACTAAAATCAAAACAGGGTTGCCAGACCTTATAACTAACCTTCCAATTAGCTTTACTTCTAGAATAATATATATGCATGCACAGAATATGTTCAAATGGTATCCAGTGGAAAATAAGGCTGCTTCTCTGAATTACCCTGCCAAACTATTCCTCTTAGCAGTCTCTCTGGTGGATTTCTGTAATTTTCATATATATGCAAATTCCTATATGCAGGCATACAATTGTCCCTCCATATCAAGGGGGATTGATTTCAAAACCCCTTGTTGATACCAAAGCTCATGAACGTTCAAGTTCCTTATATAAATTGTTGTGGCATTTGCATACAACCTATGCACATCCTCCTATAGACTTTAAATCATCCCCAGAACCCTTAGGATACCTGATAATATGTAAATACTATGTAAATCATTCTTTAACATATAATTTAGGGATTAGAGACAAGAAAAATGTCTGTACATATTCAGTACAATTTTTTTCCCCAAATATTTTCTATCTGAGGTAGAATTTCTGAATATGGAATTTGTGAGTATGGAAGGTCAATAAAGAGGTGTGTAAATGTGTGTGTGTCAGTGTGTAGTAGTGTGTGTGTGTGCAATTTTTGCATCCTAAAAATGTCCTTTTCTTTTAGGTCTTCAAATTTCCAGTTAACAATGTTCTATGAGGGGTTTCTGGACTTTAAAATTCTTTTCTTTTTTGTTTTAAACAGATGGTAAATATTGCAATGAGCTTTCTGGAAATACTGTCATAACCACATCCTCAGGGTAAATTTCTAGGAGGTCAGTGTACATTTTTTGGGAGGGAGGGTTACTAGGGATTGAACTCAGGGGCACTTGACCACTGAACCACATTCCCAGCCCTATTTTGTATTGTATTTAGAGATGGGGTCTCACTGAGTTGCTTAGCATCTCACTTTTGCTGAGGCTGGCTTTGAATTTGCTATCCTCTTACCTCAGCCTCCCAAACTGCTGGGATCACAGGTGTGTGCCACTCTGCCCAGCTAGTCTACATTTTTAATTTTGTTATGTCACAATAGCAACAAAGATGAAATAGCCTTACATACTATTCTTTTCCTGTGAACATGAATATTATTATTGGGTTAATTATGCTATTGTTTTATTTAGTCTCTATAATTTGTTTGTTGTACTTCTAAAGAAGTTTATGTAAAATGACTGCTGCAAGTTGATTTTCCCCACTGCTGACTTCCTAGACTTAGATCATTTACTTCCATCCCCAACCTGTTTCTTCTTTTATCTAGTTGGCTCAGGGATTGTAAGTCAGAACAGGCAACTATGGAGGGGCTGTATTGCAGAAGCAAGGACTACTTCTTGCTGAGCCACATGCAGAAAGCTGGAGATGGAGAGCCTGGTCATGACAATTTGGTTCCTTTGTAGAGTATCCTGTCCAAACTTTCCCAGTTGCCTTCCTACCATACATCATAATTGCCAGTCATGTCCCTGTTCAAACCTTCCTTGCTGCTCATGAAGTTAATTTCAAAACCACATTCTGGTTTTGACAGCTTCCTATCAGCTCACCTTTCTAGTCCTAAGAAACCATGAGAAGTAAAATTCCTGAGGTTTACAAGGCCATGATGTGCTGGTGTAGGCATGGCCACTATGTTGGGGCTCCTGCTGTGGCTGTCACAGACCCTAAGGCTTCGCACAGCCTACCTTCCCTCATATGATGGACCACATTGCTCCTTTTCCTCTCTTGTCACCTGTCACTGTTAGTGTTTTGGAAAGCTTAAATTACATGTGCTTTGGAAGTCTCCTCTGTCATTCACCCCATGTTCATTGGCAGGATTAGTGTCATCTTTGATGCTCTGAGTTGAATGCCTATGTCTTCAGGTGCCCTGAATCTAAGACCAGTCCCTTACTCATGCCAGTCATATGACTTTAGGCAGGTCATTCTGGTTTCAGTACTTCTGACCCCTCAGATTTAAAGTACAGGTAATATTATGGATTGTTCATAGAGCACAAGCGGTGCTCCAGACTCTGGTCAAGTACATTAAGGCTTTATTCCTGTAACATGTTCAATAACATAAGTCTTATTCTCCTCATTGACAGATTGAGGTTGCTGAGTCACAGAGAGGCAGCTGGGAGGATTTGGGGAGGTGGTCTGTGAGGCCACTGGAAGTACTGATCATGAGTCAGTTCCACAACCCATTGGCTGTGATCCCTTGAACATTACAAATCTTTAACAGGGGAAACTCTGAAACTGCTTGGAATCTCAGAAAGTCTTCCTGGGTCCTCGCAAGAAGATTGGGGTGATATTGCAAAAGAGGGAAGTCTATATGGTGCCATCCCAGGGATGGGAATCTAGGGAAGTGTCCTGGATGGAAGGAGCAGACCACAGAGTCAAGGCCTGAGCTTCCCTATGGGGAATTCATGTTGATGGAGAGGTGGTGGGAAGTGACCAGGAAGTGACATTGGTAGGCCCAGCCCTGCAGTACCTCTATCAGCAATGTGCTGAATAGATAAAGCAAAAGATTGTTAACTGAAGCTGAATCAGGCCCAGAAGGAAAGGACAAGGCCCTAGAAGAGCCCCTGACAGAAGCAGTGAAGGTAGGAATTGAGACCCAAAGATTTTTTAAAAGTTAGGTCCATGGTTATCAGCAATGATCAACACATGGTGTAGGGAGCAAAAACAAGGATCTAAATCACAAATACTGGGCAAAATGTAAAGCTGGTGCCATTACTCCTAGGGCAGGAGGAGAGGTTCAAGTCCTATGGAAGCTGGGAGCCATGGACCTGACCCAAGTGGCCCACTGCTGGACTCTTTCTGGTGTCATTCTAGGAGCAACAACATGCCACCTGTGTGCTACCTGCCCAGTTTTGACAAGTGGTAATGTACTTCTGGGAGGTGCTGCCCCTGGGAAAGGCTGAGATCAGGGATAGTACTCTGGACTAGGTTGGAATCCCAGATTGGAGGTGATAAAACTCAGAGTTTGGTTGCCATGCTAATTTTCCAACCTTCAGTTATTTTATAATATGTGAAATAAGAACATGGTACCAACTTACTTGTTTACTTACTTATTTTTCAAGCATTTTTATTCATGTATTATAATTATGTATAATAGCAGGATTCATTGTTACATATTTGTACAAGCACATGATAGGATAATATAATTTGGTTAATTTTGTTCCCCAATTTGGTAACAAACTTTAATGCAACAAAAAACTTTGAAGAAAACAGGTTCCTGTTCCTGGTTCATAGCTATCTAGCTCCTTTCCCCTCCATAGCCTGGGTATCTATTTTGGCATAGACAAACATATTCACCCCTACCCTTGAAAACACATTTCTTTCCTGGCACAAATGACAACACATTTGATATTTTCTTTCCTTTTAAAATACACCTTAGTAATTGGTACATATTGGTACATATTGCATGCCTCACTCTTTTTAGCTTTTGTGTAGAATTATCTTGTTTGGATGTATCATAATTTTAGGTTGTTGTTTTGTTATTAGTCTAAGTTGCAATTATTAAGCCATGTTTCCTACATACCTGCAAGATATCTGTAAAACAAACTTCTGGAATTATAATTTCTAGAACAAAGAGTGTGTGTCTATATATAATTTCCCATATATTGCTAAATAGACCTCCATGGATATTGTACCAATTTAAATATAGTCATGCATTACATAACAACATTTTAACAACAGAAGCAAACTCTCTTTATATTAACCTAAACGTGAGTTCATACTGATATCACCAACTATAATCCATTGTCATAGATCATTCTTGTAACCTCCCACTCCATCAGTGAGATAATGGGTCCCATATACAATGGTCCATAAGATTATAATGCAACTTGGCAATTCCTATTGCCTAGAGAGGTCACAGAAATTTTAGTGTCATTGCATAGCACATGACTCACGTATTTGAGGTGGTGCTTTCAGCCATATAACAGTAGAGCATATACAATTATATACAGTACATAAGACTTGATAATAAATGACTATATTACTGGTTTATTTATGTACTGTACCATACTTTTTATCATTATTTTCATGTGTACTTGGTATATCTATAGAAAAAAGATTACTGTGAAATAGACTGCTGTGTTATGTCATTCATTCATATGGTGTTTACTATGTGTCTTAATTGCATTGAGGGGCTACATTCACCAGTTGACCTCTACCATCTAGGTGTGTGTAAGTATGCTTTGTGATGTTTGCACAATGACAAAATTACCTAATGGCAGATTTCTCAGAATGTGTTCCCATTTTAAGTGATGAATGACAGTAATTATATTCTCACAAATGAATAAATATCATCATTGCTGACTACATGTGCATATGTGTGTGCATGTGTGTGTATGTATAATATATATACATGTAAATTGTACCCACAGTAAAATATGTTACTGTCAAATAAAAGAAAGATGGACTGAGCCAGGCGTGGTGGCACAAGCCTGTAATCCTAGCACTTAGGGAGGCTGAGACAGGAGAATTGCGAGTTCAAAGCCAGCCTCAGCAACGATGAGGCGCTGAGCAACTCAGCGAGACCCTGTCTCTACATAAAACACAAAATAGGGCTGGGGATGTGGCTCAGTGGTCGAGTGCTCCTGAGTTCAATCTCCCGTACCAAAAAAAAAAAAAAAAAAGAAAAAAAGAAAAGAAAAGAAAGATGGACTGAACTTTAGTTGAAACACATATTTCCTACAGTGGTGTGAGTTAACAATTTTGATACTGGTAAAAATGTGTACTGAAATTGAGCAATTAAGTAAATGGGTGAAGGATGGATAGAGACAGATTTCTCACTGATGGAGTAGGAGGTTACTAGAATGATTGACATGATAATGGATTATAGTAGGAGATATCAGTATATGGACTCACTCATGTTTAATATAGAGATTTCCTTTTGGGAAAGATATGTGGAGATCATCTTACAAGAGTTAGCATGCACATATGTATTTCTTTGCTTGTCTGTTGAAAGAATTTAGGCATAAAGATGTCTTCCTGCCAGCAAAGGTCAAGGGGAATAGCTCAGTGGTAGGATGCATGCTTAGTTTGTGTGAGGTCCAGAGTTCAATCTCCAGCAATGGAAAAAAAAAAAAATCAGTAAGCACTCTAGCTCTATATCTTGGTTTCTAATAGTGTTCTCCAGTGAAAGAAACTGGAAGAAATGGCTAATTCAAGGCCTAGGGCAGGATAAAAGATATATATGTTATGACTTAAGATGAGCTTAGAGAATTCTATAGCTGCAAAAATTAAAGAAATGCAAACAAACAAACAACAATAATGAGGACATGTTCAAGGGACAAAAAAAGCTAAGTAATGCCTCCAATGGTCAAAGCCAGAACAATTTGAGCAACACAACAAACAATGCAGTATTGGATTATGTCCAAAGTATAAAATAATTATAATCAATACTGATACAAATAAATGACTGAACAAATAAATAAAGAGGGTATGGTAGACAAATTTCCCATGCAGAAAATTCCTCAGAGAAGGGGAGAAAGGACATGACTCCATTCCTATTGGTTGACTGTGCACAAAGAATACATTATTGCCAGGGGGACAAGGAGTAACTTTACAGTGGAGGAACCTGAAAACACTACTTCAGCCAGGTGATCAAGTCAACATCGACAGTGATGAGTCATGTTGACAGTATGCACCCTTGGTAGGATTTGAAAGAATGGCATTTTATCTCCATGGGTTTCCTCCCCCAAATCCATAACCCCAGACTAATTATGAGAAAACATCAGACAAATTCCAATTGAGACAAGTTCTACATTGTCTGACCAGAACTCCTCAAAATTGTCACAGTCATTAAAAACAAGTAAAGTCTGAAACACTGTCACAGCCCAGAGAAACCTAAGGAGACGTGGCAATGAGATGTAGAATGGGATCCTGGAACAGAAAAGGGACAGTAGGTAAAAACTAAGGAAATCTGCACAAAGTTTGGATGTCAGTTGATAATTATGTATTGACATTGGTCCATTAGTTGTGGCCAATGTACCATGCCAAGGTAAGATATCTGTAATAGGGGTCTGGGTAAATGGGAACTCTGTACTGTTTTTTACAATTTTCTGTAAATCTAAGACTATTTTCAAATAAAAAGATTTTAAAAAAGGAAAGTTGAACAACCACCTAGATTTATAGTTCCTTTGAGATTAATTTAACATCTACTTTCAAATAAATACACATCTTTATAATTTGACATCATATCAGATGTGCTGTTTTAATTTTTTTTTCCTGTTTGCTTCTTTCTCTCCACTACCTCACACATACATACGTACTCACAATACACATGTGCGTTGTACACCCATGCTTTACAGTTACAAACGTGATAAGAATCAAATCTGAGCCAGGCTTGGTGGTGCACACCAGTAGTAACAGCAACTCAGGTGGTTGAGGCTGGAAGATGGCTATTTTGAGGCCAAGTTAATGTGTCCCTGTCTTAAAACATCTGAAAATAAAAAGGACAGAGAATGTCATTCAGTGGCAAAGTGCTTTTGGAGTCGATCTCCAGTACCAAAAGAAGAAAAAATCAAATTTGACTTACTGAATTTGATTTCTCCTATGGGAACTGCCCACCATGTACAAGCATTGAATGGGGGTAGGAGGATCTAGGATCAAGATTGTCTTGATGAAACACTTGACTTCAGCACTGACAGGCTGAGGGACAAGTAAAAAATTAGCGTCTTGAGGCCCGTCTGTTATCTGATACTCCTGTTATCTATTCCTTAAGGGAATAATGGGAGGGGAAAATGAAATGACCCTGCTTTGATACCATGAGGTCCTTACCCAGAGTAGCCATTGCACAGATATTCTTCAGGATGGTCATCATCTCCCAATATCATCGCCTGCCATTCATTCTTCTCTTGCTATGTGCCAGCCACACAGGCCTTGTTTCTTTCTGTTCCATAGAGAAGCAGGCTTGTTCCTGCCTCCAGAACTTTGGATAAGTTGCCACCCACATTTTAATCCCCAAGGCTCTGAAGCCTGTCTCTACCTTGCTGTAGTTTCCAGGTACTTTAATGAAGCATTAGAAGGTCTTTTCTGGCCTCAAAAATATCCCCATCCCAGTTTCTCTGTTTTGTTTTCCTCAAAGTATCTATCATTACTTGCTATTTCCTTTTTCTGTAAAGTTTGTTCAGTTTGTGTCTTTGATTCTGGAAAGTTGACTCAGTAAAGGGTTAGATTTTATTAGTCTCTATGGTTGTCATATCCCAGTGCTTGACACAGTGTTTGGCCACAGATTAAGTGTTCTGTAGATTTTGGTTAAATGAATGAATATTTTAAAGATCCAATGTGATAATATAGGCAAAGAATGTTCAGTGAATGCTTGAGTAACCAATTAAGAAGTTGTCTCAGTGAGGTATCTCTTATTATAATCCTTATTGAAGCAATGAGGGAACAAGGCTCAGTTGAGTTGCCTTTCCCAGAGCCTCCCTACCGGTATATGAAGGGCTCGACCCCAAATAGTTTTGTCTTCCATTAAACATGCTTTCCATTTCCACCAGCAGCTCAGACTGCAGCAGAAGGCTTTTCAGAAATTGTGGAGTTTGTCCTGGGGCATCAAGAAGCTGGGTATGGCAATACTGGGTTAGAGACCCATCTCTACTCCATATAACCAAAACTTAACTAATTACATCTGTGATGGCTCTTTTTCCAAATGAGGTCATATTCTGAGTTCCTGGGGAATAGGACTTCAAATGAATTTTGGGAGATAAAATTCAATCTATATTTTATGCATATTATAATACACATACCAGTCCATGATGTTTTGAAATATGTTTATTCCCATGTACTTCTCACCACAATCAAGATATTCAACATTTTCCTCTTCCCAGAAAGTTTCCTGGTAGCCATCTCTGACCAATCACCCTATCCCAATCCCCTTGCATCCTTTAATCTCTTAAGTAAATACTTAGGAGGGGTTTCCTCCATCATCTTGATAAGCAGCTGCCAAACTGGTTCCCATCAGATACACTTCCATATGGAATGGATGATAGATGATGGTGCCCATGCTTCACAGCTGTGCCAAAGCTTTGCATTTTCAGTCTTTTACTATTCAACCACTCAAGAGATTGTAAAGCATCTTAAATTCGCATTTTACTGGTGATTAATGAAGTTGGGCAAGTCTTCATTTCTTATAGTTATTTATTTATTTATTTTCGGTACTGGAGATTGAACTCAGGGGCACTCAACCACATCCCCAGCCCTATTTTGTTTTTGTTTTTTTTTTTTTTTTTTTTATGTAGAGACAGGGTCTCTACATAAAAAAACACAAAACTGTAATCTCAGCCTCAGCTCCTTGCCATTGCTGAGGCTGACTTTGAACTCGCAATTTTCCTGTCTCAGCCTCCCTAAGTGCTGAGATTACAGGCTTGTGCCACTGTGCCCTGCTTCTTATAGTTATTTGAATATCTTCTTTCACAATGTATCTGTTCATATTATATATCCTAGTTTTAAAATTATTTTCTCTCTCTCTGTGTGTTTTCTAATTGTTGTTTTGTAAGAGTTCTTTATATATTCTGGATTCAAGTCCTTGGTCAGAAATATGTATAGTGGATATGTTCTCCCAGGCTTTAGTTGTCATATGCTGAAATGCTTTCTTCCTCCACATTGTTCTGCCATGATGTTCTGCATCACTTAGGGCCCAGAGCAAGAACTGAGACCTCTGAAATGGTGAGCCCCAAATAACTTCTTCCTCTTCTAAAATTTTCTTGTCAAGTCTTTTGTTCCCAGCAGTGAAAAATCTGATTAAAACAAAAATTGGTACTGAGAAGTGGGGTAATTGCTATGACTAACCTGACCATGTGGTTCAGAAGCTTGACACAAAGTTGAATGATGTTTTCCAGGGACTGGGAAAAGGGGAAATGGAAGTTAATGTTCAATGGGTACAGAGTTTCAGTTTGGCAAGATGAAAAGACTTGTGAGGATAGATGATGGTGATGGTTGTTCAACTATGTGAATTTATTTAAGGCTGCTGAACTGTATACTTAAATATGGTTAAAATGGTGAAAGTTTTAAGTATTTTATTATAATAATAAACAAATGAGTAGATGGATGGATGGATAGATAGATGGATACACACAGGTATGACTGAATAAACACAAGAATGGATAATATGATATGGGAGAAAGATTGTCATCTGTAGGTTGATAAATCCCCTGGTAAGTGAGAAAAGGATGCTCTGGGAACCCCTAAAAGGGCACTCAACCTAGCCTAGGCTGGCTGAGGCTTTCAAATGATAAAAGCATAAGATAATTTGGTTTTGTTCTGTTCTTCACCATATCAGGGAAACATTAGCAATGAACATGGATTGTCCATGTTGTAAATCAGCATTTCCTCTACCACTGACACAGGAGATGTGACCAGTCAGCTCAGGAAGCCCATCCCATTGGTAAACTTCCAGTTAAAGAGCCTCCCAGTCCAGCTGCCTCCCCACCACACCCTCTGGTTTCCAAACAACAGATTGATCTCAACAATTCAATAGATCACAGAGATCTATGCGATAAAAATGATATGATAATTGTGAAAAATTTTGAAACATACCATATTTAAATATTTAGAATTTATTGATTTTTAAAATGAATTCCCAGCATCTATTAATCACATGATAAAAGTGTAATACACCTTTTCTCCTTTATTCTTTTAAGATAGTGGATTGCATTGACTAAATTTTCTCTTAAAATTTGAACCAACTTAGCATTCCTGGGATTAAACTCTTTTTAGTCAGGATGCAGAATATTCAATTTGCTAATATTTTGAGGAAGAGTTTTGTACGTGTGCTTATGAAAGAAAATGGTCTATATTTTTCTTATGATGATTTTGGACAGTTCTTGTACTAGGATTATGTTGCTTTCATAAAATAAATTGGAAAAATTCTTTTTATTTTCTGAAATAATTTGTATAATATTGGTATTAATTCCTCCTTGAAATATTTAATAGAACTTATCATTTGAACCTTCAGTTTTCTTTGTGGGAAGTCATTTTATGAATGTAATTAATTTTTAAAATTTATTTATTTTAATTTTTAAAACAGAAGAATGCATTTCAAGTCATAGTACACATATGGAGCACAATTTTCCATTTCTCTGGTTGTAAACAAGACAGAGTCACATCATTCGTGTCTTCATAGATGTACCTAGGGTAGTGATGTCCATCTCATTCCACCATCTTGTCTACCCCCATGACCCCTCGCTTCCCTTACCTCCCCTTTGCCCAATCCAAAGTTCCTCCATTTCTCCCATGCTTCCCACCCCCACTCCCATTATGTATCAGCATCCACTAATCAGAGAAAACATTTGGACTTTGGTTCTTTGGGATTGGCTTACTTCACTTAGCATTATGTTCTCCAACTCCATCCATTTATCTGCAAATGCCATAATTATATTCACATTTAATGCTGAGTAATATTCCATTGTGTATATATACCACAGTTTCTTTATTCATTCATCTACTGAAGGGCATCTAGGTTGCTTCCACAGTTTAGCAATTGCGAATTGTGCTGCTATAAACATTGAAGTGGCTGCATTACTGTAATATGCTGTTTTTAAGTCTTTAGGGTATAGACTGAGGAGTGGGATAGCTGGGTCAAATTGTGGTTCCATTCCAAATTTTTTAAGGCATCTCCATACTGCTTTCCAGATTGGTTGCACCAATTTGCAGTCCCACCAGCAATGTTTGAGTGTGCCTTTTTTTCCCCACAACCTCTTCAACATTTATTGTTGCTTGTATTCTTGATAACTGCCATTCTGACTGGCGTGAGATGAAATCTTAGAGTAGTTTTGTATGCATTTCTCTAATTACTAGAAATGTTGGACTTCTTTTTATATATTTGTTGATCAATTGTATATCTTCTTCTGAGAAGTGTCTGTTCAGCTCCTTATCCCATTTATTGATTGGGTTGTTTGTTTTTTTGGTGTTAAGTGTTTTGAGTTTTTTATATATCCTGGAGATTAGTGCTCTGATATGCGTTTGGCAAAAATTTGCTCCCAGAATGTAGGCTCTCTGTTGACCTCATTGATTGTTTCTTTTGCTGAGAAGAAGCTTTTTAGTTTGAATTCATCTCATTTACTGATTCTTGATTTTATTTTTTTGTGCTTTAGGAGTCTTGTTAAGGAATTCAGGGCCTAATCTGAGGTGATGAAGGTTTGGGCCTACTTTTTCCTCTATTAGGCACAATATCTACAGTCTAATTCTTAGGTCCTTGATCCACTTTTAGTTGAGTTTTGTGCAAGGTGAGAGAAAAGGGTTTAGTTTCATTTTGCTGCATGTGAATTTCCAGTTTTCCCAGCATCATTTGTTGAAGAGGCTATCTTTTCTTCAGTGTATGTTTTTGGCACCTTTGTCTAGTATGAATAACTGTATTTATGTGGGTTCGTGTCTGTGTGTTCTATTCTATACCATTAGTCAACATGTCTATTTTGGTGCCAATACCATGCTGTTTTTTTTTTTACTATAGATAGCTTTGTATCATTGTTGAAGGTCTGGTATTATGAAGACTCCTGCTTCACTCTTTTTGCTAAGGATTGCTTTGAGTATTCTGGGTCTCTCATTTTTCCAAATGAATTTCGTGATGGCTTTTTCTATTTCTATGTGGAAGTACACCCAATACAAACAATATATAGCTTTAAACCAAGTAGCTCCTAATAGGACATTTATGGCTTTGTCACAATATACAGAAATTATTAGTTCAATTAGTATACAATATAAACAATAGGTTTACAAAAGGGTCTACAGTTTCTGCTAGTGGACTAGAGAGAACCGGGGCTGGGGTGTAGGATGAGATATTAGGGAGGTAGGAAGTGAGAATATAGAGTTATTAGATCTTAGAAAGCATGAAAGAGGAACCCAAAAGTAGTAGTAGTAGTAGAAAAGAGAGAAAGAGATTTGGGGAAGAAAAGTAAGTAGGAAGAAAATTGAGTACAACAAACAAGAAAACATAAAAATTAAGAAAAATAAAAAAATGTAAAAATAGAAGATATGAGACTATATAATACAACTGAAATATACTACTTAGATATCCCAGTCCTCAGTAGCCTAATGAATGAAAAATACTTGGTTTCACAAATGTTGGGGATGTGAGAGAGAGAAAAGAGCAAGAGAGAGAAAAGAAGAAAAAACAAAACAAAACAAAAAGATAATAGAAAAAAAATCTCAAGGTAAATAAAAAGGATTGCTTCCCTTCTCATGTAATAGGTGGAATTGCCTGTTGTTTATTCATATCTCCCCTCTCAGGTCCAAGTTGGTGACAAAGATGTCCCACAATGGAAGCATCTGATTTCAAAGATAGGATGTAGGGCTGGGCTGGGCAGTGGTGTTGGGCAAGGTGTTTAGAGATGCAGCTCTGTGGCATGCTGTGTTGAAGTAGGAGGCTATCTGAAGATCCTTCCAGTGTCCCCATGTGCAGGTGAAAAGGGGAGCTCCACACTGGTAGATGGAGGTCCAAATGGGAGCAGCACCAGGGGTCCTGCATGGGTGGGTGATCAGAGGTCCCACACAATGTGTGGTCGCTGGAGCCAGAGTTCCTGTACGGGAGTGGGTCCTACACAGGCCAGTGGCTGGGGACCTGCACAAACGCTGGAGCCTGAAGACCTGCATGGGCACGTGGCTGGAATTCCTGCATGGAGGCAGCTGCCCGAGGGTCCTCTAATAACTCGCAAAGAAACAGTATTCCCACTGCTTTAATCCTAGGTTATGGAGAGACTAGGAATACAGTGTCGATCTAGGCTGCCATCTTGGATCCCCTTCTCTCATAATTTTTTAATAAATGTAAGTTCAAGAGTAGTTTTGCTAAATTTTGGTAGGTTGTATTTTTGAAAAAGTTGTACTTTCCACGTTATTATCAAAAGTACTGATAAAGCTGATCAAAAATATCCTTACTATCCTTTCATTATCTGTGTTTTTGATGTAATGTCATACATTTCATTCACGATATGGGCACTTTGTGATTTTCTTCCTGATTTTCTAGACAAGTATTTATCTGTTTTGTGAATCCTTTCAAGAGATAACTTTTGGTGCTTTCAACTTTGTCAATATTTTGTTTTCCATTTGTTTTATGTTGCAATTTCTTTTTAAAATGAGTTTGTGTTGTTAGTCTTCTCTTAACATAGAATTGCGGATAGTTGATATTTTAACTATATCTTCCTTTAAAAATTTATTTTATTTAAGAAAAGGATTAGATTTATAAAATATTGCAACATAGTGAAGAGAGTTCTAGAAATCTGGCAACTGATTCCTGTTTTTGAGATCTTACATCACTATGATACATTTGATACAACTTTGACCAGTATTGATATATTATTAACTGAAGTTCATACCTATAGTTATACAGGTTTCTTTAGTCCTTTTCTAACATCCATTTCTGTCCTACGATTCCACTGGGATCCCACATTACATGTAGTTGGCATTTTCCCTTGGGTTTCTTTAGGTTGTGTGTGCAGTGTTTTTGTTCTAGATAATTTTTTAAGTATTTTTATTAGTTGTTGATGGATCTTTATTTTATTTATTTATTTAGATGTGGTGCTGAGAATCAAACCCAGTGCCTCACACATGCTAGGCAAATGCTCTACCACTGAGCCACAACCCTAGACCTGTTCTAGATAATTCTGAGAGTTTTGAGGGGTACTGCTCAGGTATTTTGGAGTTATGTGCCTCCACTGGGGTTTGTCTACTATGTCTTATGATTTGACTGAGGTTATGGGTTTTAGAAGGAAGATCATAGAAGCCAATCGCCATTCTTCTCCTGGTGTGTGGAAACACATGCTATCAACATGGCTTCTTATGGCCAGTGTCAGTGTTGGTCACTTGGCTGAGGTAGTGTTTTTCAATGTGAAGAACACTACCTCATCTTTCCACGCTGTGCTTTGTGAAAGGTGGCTGCTATGTAGGGCCCATACTTAGTGGGTGGGGACTGTGTTCCATCTCCAAAAGGAGCAGTATGCATCTGCATACACTTTTAGGGGTTATTTTGAATGGGAGATTTGTCAATATCCTCCATTTATTTATGTATTCAATTAATACCTGTATATTTATGTATTTAATTCATGTATTCAATTAATAGATTCATGGGTATTTATTCTATATATCAGGCTATAAGCTATGCCATTTGAGTTATAAATAGTATATTATTTATTTGTTAGTTTTTTTTTGGCTCTCTCCATTGGTGGAAATTCCTGAGTTCCTTGGACATACTCTCACCATTGTGTGTGTGTTGTTTTTGTTTCTAAAATTAAAAAAAATTATTATTGTAATTCCTTACTCTCTTGCACTATAATATGCTCTAGGTTCTTCTTAACTTTCTTTTCCCCAAATCTAGATTCAGCCATTTCTCCAGCTACCTGGTTACTGTTACAAGAGAATGGCATTAGAAGCAAAATAAATGTGCACTGGGTATGCTTGCTGCTACTGGGGTGTAGTTGCCTCTAGGCTCATTACAAGAGAATAAGTGTATGCTAAACTGTGCATATACCCATATCTAGAAATATTTTATTTATTCATCTATTTATATTGTTACCTGAGTTCACATTTATGTCTCAGATTCTAATATGGCACCACATGGTTCATCCTTCTCACCCTGTGTATCTGTAATGCCCCACTCCAGCAGTGAGAAAACTGGTCTCTACCATCTGTCCTCCATTTACTTATTTATGCAATGATTGTATATGAGTATAATGGTTTAGCATTGGTAACCTGATATGAGACACGACTTCAACTGGAGTTCATTGCTGTGTACAGTTCCTTTTGTCTTTACTCTTACTGTCTGCACTCTTCTTTTACCCACCCTTCAGTGCTGGAGATCAAATCTAGGGCCTTGCAAATGGTAAGCATGTGTGTATCATTGGTCTATATCCCTTGCCTCTTCACTCATTTTAAAATCTAGTTAGATCAACACCTTTCCTCCCTCCTATCAGGTTATGTCATACATTTATAATGCAGTAAAATTATTTTGTCACAGTGTATATTTCATGCTGAGACTTCCTGACCTTCTAATTAATATTTTATTTGTATTGAGCTTCATTCTTTGTGCTTTAAAATTCTGTGGGTTTTCACTGATATACAGGGTCATGTAATCACCTGAACACTATCATACAGACCAGTTTTATAGCCTTGAGAAACTCCCTTTCTTTTACGAACGTAATCATTCCTCCTTTCCAAACTGATTATTGGAAGCCACTGATCTATTTTTAATTGCTTTAATTTTGCCTCTACCAGAGTTTCATATAAAAGGACTTATAGTTTGCAGTTTTTTTCTGATTTTTTCTTTCTTTTAATATAGGCATTGAAGGCTGAAAATGTTCTTTATGAACACAGTTTAGCAGCATTTCAAAAATATAAGATATATTTTCTTTATATTAAAATTCAGTACTAAAATGTTTTCTAATTTCTCTTGTGATTCTTTCTCTGTCCCTTGGTTATAAATAAATGTGTTATTTAATTTCTAAATTCTTAATATTTACATATCACTGATTTTTGATGTAATACCATTGTGTCAGAGAATATGCTCTGTGTGATTTTAGTGCTTTGAAATACATCAAGATTTACTTGAAAGCCTAGAATATAGTCTTTTGTGAGCATTTGAAGATGAAGTATGTTCTGCAGTGTCCTGGCCACACCTCAGTGAAAAACTTCATGTCCAGGAGTCTTCAGAATGACAAGATACTTCTTCCAACTTAAGAGAGTTATTATTAATTTATAAATACCTTGAAATCAAAAGTGAGAACTAACGACTTATCTCACTTTTTGCAGTGACTGTGAGGAAACTAAAAATAAAATCTCTGATGTGTCTTTATTTTGAACATAGTTGTCATCTCTAGCCTTTTATTTTTCTTATTTTTCCTTTTCATATGAGAAAGAGAGATGCAGAATTCATTAGCCATTTATGTAGACTTTATTTGTTGAAAAAATTGAAACCATTTCAAATACCAATATTATAGCTTTGTACATGTATAACTAAAAAGAACTAATAAAAATAAAGTAAGAAAAAATCCCTTGGAGGGATTTCAGCTTCCTTGAAAATGATGCATATGAATAATTTTCTCTTTATTTTGCTAAGTACAACAAAAATTCCTGGGCATTGTATATAAACAAATGTAAGGAGATCCTGAAGGGCTGAGAGAAGAAAGTAGATCAAAATAAGGATCCAAGGAACAACATGGTGGTGAATTCCTGAATATTATTTTGTTTCCTGTATTCCTAAATTGTACCTGAAGTAGCTAGTAACTCAGAAATTCCAATAAGCACAGACAAAAATAGCCCCCAGAAAAGCCTGCTCTTACCAATGAAAGAACCAGAAAATGACAGCCCAGCAAGACAGAAAACTTTTATATAATAATTATGGTAGTCTAACACCTCAGAAAAAATTTGTCCCACACTCACACCAGCAATGGCCAGGTCGGGAACCTGGACACCTGCTCTTGCCAGGCTAAAATGAGGAATGCTGACACCCTCATGGGGTGTTAGAGAAGGCAGAGTTGTGAGCTGGATTTCCACTTTTACCAGGTTGTAATGAGGCTCCCCTTGCTCTTCTTGTTGGGATGTTATCAGAAAAGGCCATGGAAAGGCAGGATTTTGACCCTCACTGAGCTGTAACAAAACTACACCCTCGCCGGGCGCGGTGGCTCAAGCCTGTAATCCCAGCACTTAGGGAGGCTGAGACAGGAGAATCGCGAGTTCAAAGCCAGCCTCAGCAATGGCGAGGCACTAAGCAACTCAGTGAGACCCTGTCTCTACATAAAACACAAAATAGGGCTGGGGATGTGGCTCAGTGGTCGAGTGCCCCTGAGTTCAATCCCCAGTACCAAAA
>PVHX01006173.1:0-64726 GCA_004024805.1 Geosciurus inauris | reverse complement strand
CCAAAAAAACAAAAAAAAAAACTGCACCCTCACAGTGGGGAGAAATAATGAAGTGACCTCCCCTCCAAGATAGTATGTGACAGTAGAGGCTCAGTGGTGACACCAAGTTCCCACTGTTTCCAAAGTAACAATGTCAGTGAAGACCAACTGGAGAAACCAGACTTCTATTCCAACCTGGCATAAGTTCAATCACCAGAGTGGAGGCAGAAGATTGCTAAAACAAAAGATTTAAATAAGGTTCAGAGTCTTATTATATCCAGAATATTCCCATTTTAATAAAAAATCACTTTCATAACAAGAATGAGCAAGTTCTCAACTGAATGGAAAAAAGATAATCAATAGACATCATCCCAAGATGACAAAGATGTGAGAATTAATTTAAGAAATGTTGTAATGCAGTCATCATAAAATGTTTCAACTAGTAAATTGAAAATAAATTCAACTGAAAACATAGAAAGTCTCAGCAAAGAAATAAAAATCTCAGCAGATAAATAGAAGATGTAAAGAGGAAAAAAATGAAAATTTAGAACTGAAAATGTAATTGTAATTAAAAAAACCTTTCTATACAGACTCGACAAAAGAATGAGATGCTGGAGAGATGCAGTGAGTGAACATGAAGATAGAACAATAGAAATTGATCTATATGAACAACCTGGACATAGACTGAAAAGATGAATGGAGCCTCAGGAAACTAAGGGCCCATAAGAAAATAGTCTGTAAACCCTCAATTTGTCTATATATTTAAGAAATTGAGTGTAGTCTAAAAAGGAAAACCCAAAGAAATCCGCATCAAGACACATCATAATTAAACATATATAGAGAGACAAAGAACAAATCTTGACACACCAGGAAAAAACAAAGCAATACTTATAGGAAAAAAATTTGAATATCCGGGAATATATGTCTAGAATCATGGAGGACAGAAAGAAGTAGCATGACATCCAACAGTCAAGTGTGATTTCTATCTCTGAATCTAGGAATGAAGGGGAAATAAAGACATTCTTAATAAAAAGAAAGCCAAAATAACTTGTCACTGATCACCTAAAAGAAGTATTTTAAACAGAAAAGAAATAATAAAGGAAGGAATTTTGGAACATGCAGAACATGGTAAGCACAAAATATGGTACGCAATAGCCTTTCTTGCTTTTATTGAGTTTTCTAAGTTCTGTTTGATGATTGATACCAAAATTATAACATTGTCTTAAAAATGTCCTCAATTGGGAGAGAGTGAAGGAGCACAAAGGTATGTGTCATTAATATACTTTGCTAGAACTGGCAAAATGATGATACTAGTGGGCTTTGATTAGGTATAATATGATGTGATATAATAAAATAACATGCATAAAATTTAATGCCCAAAGAAGTAATGTAAAAAGCTATACAAAGAGATACACCCTAAAACACTCTAGAGGACTTTTGGTTTCCAGTTGGCATGTAAGGAGCTTGGAAGTCACCACTGTTCTAATAATAGGGAAAAAAACTGAACAAACGGAAACTCAACACTTTCTTCTTAGATCCTTCAAAGAATTGAGATCACAGGGAATTTAGCAGCTTCAAAAATTAGAGAAAGATAAGTGGATACTGAGAATCATGAGAGCAGAGACTCATAAGCAGAAATCCCAGTGGGCAATAGACCCAGGAAGGAAAATGTGAATTGGAACCAAAAAATGGTTGGAGGCTCAGTGTGGACAAGTCTAAGAGTTAAAAACTAAAGGAAAATTGGTCACAGGGGTTTTGAGAATTTTATTTGCAAGAGCCCCCTACCAGGTTCTCATGGTGAAGATATTGACTGTGGGGAAAGTTGTGTGTGTACAGTCAGTAGACATTTGAGTGTTGTGCTTTCTGCTCAATTTGGCTGTGAACTTAAAACTACTCTAAAAATAAATCCTATACAAAGTCCTTTTCTATAGACAAATCAAATGGAATTCTAAAAAAAAAAAAGAAAAGAAAAAAGAAAAAAAATCAGGTAACTCACAGGAAGGCAGGAAAAAAAGAAAATAGAAAGGAAAAATGAAGAACAAACAGAAAATCAACTTATACCCTCTCCACAGGCCTTTAGTTAGCATCAGGACTGTTGGCTCTTCTTATCCCCCTCAACTTTTGGGACAGCTGTCTTCCTTGTGCTTAGGAGATCAGTAATGGCTATTAGCCATGTACCAGACCAGGCTGCAAATGCCACTAGCCCCACATACCAAAAAGAAAAGATAAGTGGTGTTTATTGTATTGGACTAGGTATCATTAGCTCCGCCATTGCCTTAGGAATACTTCAAAACCACCATGCCCACACACTAAAACATTTCAAAGCTCAATCCCATGCTCACATAAAATGAAAGTAGCCCATGGAGGGAAATGCTATCCTATAAAAATCTCATGATCAACTCTAGTAAGAAGGGTCCAATTTGAGAACTGTCCTATCCATGGGAGTCAATGCCCTGCTGACATGTGATGAGAGTGGCCAACCATAGAAACTGTAGTGCCTGTGTCTGAGCTCCATGTTCACACATAAAGAGAACTGCCCAACTCTGAAACTGCTCAGGTTCTACACCTGTTCACCTGTCATCAGATATCTGCATTTATCACCCCATATAGGTGGACTTAATATTCTCACATTAAATGAAAAGGGAATTACTATCCTAAGTCTACAAATTAATATTGTGCTTCCCCATAAAAAGAGCAGCCTAATGTGAAGATGAAAAGCTCAGTGCTGTATTTTTGCAAAACGAGACTAGCTACTTTGCAAACCACTGACCCAATATTACCCTCTCCCCGGCCCCCCAAAATCTTACATTAGTAGGGTGGCTAAGTGTAAGTGCTGCTGTCCATGTCTTAGGCTCAATGTCATGCTTGTGTGTAATATGACTGGCCAACCTTGGGAATGCCTGTCCCTTCCTACAGGTTTCATCATCATTCTCATGAATAATTAGTGTGTTTTAAGTTAAAAAATGCTTTCAGTACACAAAGCTCAGTACTGTGATCACACTTTAAGGTTGGCACTTTAAGGTTGCCCACCTTGGAAACTGAACATGAGCTCAATGCTCATGCTCAATTAATTAATTAGAATGATCCATTCTGTTGGGTTGAATAACCACTCACACACATTCATTCTACCTGGATCTATAAATGTGATCTTAGTTAACAAAATGTTTTGCAGATGTACTCAAATTAAGATAGTTATACTGGATTAGAATTGACCTTATATGACATATATCCTTATAAGGTGAGAAGACAGAGAGACAGGGAGAGTGCCATGTGATGCTGGAGGCAAAAATTTGAATGATGTATCTATAATATAAGGAGTACCAAAGATTATTGGTAGCTGCTGGAAGCTACTGTTAAACACTGGAAGATGGGCAAGGGCAAAGAAAGATCTTCCCCTAGAGCCTTGAGAGAGAGCAAGTTCTTGCCAACCCTTGATTTAGGACTTATAGCCTTTACAACTGTGAGAATAAATTTCTGTTGTTTTCGGCCACTGAGTGTGTGGTATTTTGTTACAGCTGGCCCAGGAATCTGGTATATACCCCTTACTGTGGATGAAAGGAGTCACTAAGTCCATACTACACTCAAAGAGAGAGCATGAATATCAAGAACATGAGTGTCAAGGATCTATCAAGAGACAGTGGTCATGGGAGCCACCACACATGATATTTATTTTTTGCATTTGTGTCTCAGTTTTATCTAAGAAACATTAGTGGGCATTTTTGTGCTAACTAAGGAGGAAGGCTGGTAGGATATTAATACTTCTATGTTACAGAGGAAGAAATTTAACTTCAGAAAGTTTAACTGAATTTCCTACAGTCATATAGCTTCAAAATTTGCAACTAAAACCTACATTTTGAATCTGAATACTCAAATTTGGAGATTATCAACATAATCAATGAATCAATTCTTATGGGACAGATGGTATGGAGAGTCTTTCAGTTGAAGTGCTGCTGAGAATGTTTCACGGGGGAAGGGAAAAATATTCACCAGTAGTATTTGTTCCTTTTTTCTTGAGGCAGTGAAAACTTCCCATCTTGGCATAGATGGAGGGCACAAATCTGCAGTGGGAAATTTGAAGTAAGAAGCTACTTTCCCTTTCATCAGAGGAGAGAGCCTTCAGCTCCCAGGCCGTGCAAGGAGTCTTTCTGAAATAAAATTAATCTATTAAGCCATGATGTGCAACTATAGGTTTTATACAACATCATAAATCCCAGGAAATTAACTTGCTCTAAGCTGTGGCATGGGGCAGCTCTTAGCATTGAATGTCCTCTGTGAAGCTTAATTGCTGTTTAAATATTTCCCACCAGTTTTATTTTTCCCTTTCTTTTTCCATGCAAGTAAAAAGGAAAACTCTCGTGCACACCTGTTTGATTTTCACCATGGATAAATTCACTTTATCAGGAAAGCAAATTGTCTCCACCAAGGTATGTTATATGCCCTGTGTGAAAAATAAGAGACATCTTTTGTTATGGTTTGTATCTGCAACATCCCCCCAAACTCATGGGTTGAAGGCAAAGAAGTAGTGTCCAGAGGTGGGTTTTTAGGAAATAATTGGATCATGAGAGTTGTAACTTCATTAGTAGATTGATCCATTTGATGAATTAGTAATTTGAATGGACTACTGGGTGGTAACAGTAGGCAGATGTGGCATGGTTGGATGAAGTGGGCCACTGGAGGCATGGCCTTGGGGATAATATCATGTTCCTAGCTCCTTCCTCTGTCTGTCTCTGTGCTTCTCTGCTGCCATGAGCTGAATAGCTTTCCTCTGCCATGATGTTCTGCCTCAACCCAGGCCCAAAGCAATGGATCCAGTTTCCCATAGACTAAAACCTCCAAAAGCATGGGAGCCAAAATAAATCTTTACTCCTCTAAGTTGTTTTTCTCAGGTATTTGTTACAATGATGAAAATCTGACAAACATTATCTCTCATTCAGAGCAGCTGAACAAGCATGGCATTGTTAAGACCAGTCTGTGTAGAAACTGGGCAAATGTGGGGTAGATGTCAGTTCAGAGACAGTGGCTGAGGCAAGGGGTTGGTTCTTTACACTGGTATGTCTAAATTCTATGATTAACAATAAATTTAAGAGTTGTGTAAATATCAACCATAGTTAATGGTGAGATCATTGTTAAGCTCCTACCACATGCCACGGACACCATCCATAGAATTATTGCATTTAATCTTCATGGTGAGTAATCTCAGTTCCTTACTGCATTCGTATGAAAACAATGTAAGTGCTGAGAACTGACTTGTCCATGATCACATTGCTGGCCAGTGTTGGAGAGACATGGTTTATTTCTAAGTCTACCCAACTCTGAAGTCCATCTTTTCCCTGCTATTGTTAACCTCAAAACTTTAAAAAGGAATAGCCACTCAGTAGCAAATTTATTAGATCACTTAAGATAAGTAGTTCTATTTTCAGTATATTTTGATTAGGAAACTTTATATTGAAAGAAGCCTACTACAAATTGAGGAATAAATTTTCATTTTATTCATGACAACCTCTACATGCATTTGAGCAAGTTAATGTGCAGTATTTGATACCTGTGTAGAGCTAAGAAAACCTGCCACACAAATCCAGGTCTACACACATGCATCCCAGAAAGTCTCTGGTTTTTCTTGTCCAGGCTACTGTCTCTGTGGATGGTTGAGGCCAGGTCAGGGTTCTTTAGATTGTGACCTGCTCCAGGCCACTGACAGTGCAGCCCTTGAGAAAACTTGCTGACACTATCATTTGTGGCCAACTTTTTTTTTTTTTGTCTCTGTGGCCAAAATACCAGGCAAGAACAGATTAGAGGAGGGAAAGTTTATTTGGGGCTCACAGTTTCATCAGTCTCAGTCCTCCATTGCTGTGGGCCCAAGATGAGGCAGAACATCATGGGGAAAAAGTGCAGTGGAGGGAAGCTGTTCCCCTTACGGTAGCAAGGAAGCAGCACAGAGGAAAAGGCTGCAGAGAAGAGGAACCCTTCCAGGGCATGTTCCTGTGACTTCCATCTTCTGTTCATGCTCCACCTGTCTATAGTTACTACCCAGTGAATCCATTCAAACTAGGATAGACTGATTAGGTTACAGCACTCACAATTCAATCACTTTACCTCTGAATATTTCTGCTTTAACAGGAACTTTAGGGGGACACTCATAGTCAAAACATAACAACCATGACAAACAGTGAAGATGTTTCTACAAGTTCTCCATATTTATTTCTCATCATTCAGTGTATGCATTTTATGAGAATAAGCATTTGTGATTTTTGAAGCATTGTTTTGAGACTGCCCAATTAGTATAGGAAAATAGTAAAGAGGAGGTTTTAACAAATGCCTTAAATAGACTGGCTCATTTTGTACTTCAAAGTCAACTTAAGAAGCAGGTAGGATTATTACTTCCATTTAATTATAAGGGGATCTAGGTACATTAGAGGAAAAGTAATGTTAATATTTCTTTTATATATAAAAGTTTGATTTCTGTGTTCCAAATTTGAAACAGAAATTGCAATTAGCTGTCACCAACAAACCTTTCTTGATTAGTGTAGTGGACACTGTGCTTGCTGCTTAGAACATTCCCTATTCAGGACTGAAGCATTTTTCTCTTTGCAGTTGGGAATATCTAAGGCTGGCATCTTGTAGCTGAGTTCTCAGATGAAGAAAGACCCAGCCCAAGACTCAACTCTTCTAGGAGAAGACTGTCCTTAATGACTAATCAAGGCAGGGTTATGTGGCTGGTTCTCCTCGCCTCCACTCTGCCATTATCTCAGCTCTAGAGCTACCTGTGGGATGGGCTGAGGCCTTTATTGTTGCTGCCAAGTAGTCAGCTTCTCCCTCTGCTCAGCTTGTACCCTTCCTTCCCCTACACTTGTCCCCTTCAGAACACTTGCTTCCTCTACATAAATCTTGGTCTCTGGATGGCATCTTAGGTATTCCACTCAATGTATAGTATAAAGTGCAGAGTTACAGATTAGATGTCACCTGTGCTTATGGGTGTCTGCCCAGAAGGGAACAGAAAGAGAGTCAACACACCCTTTCTCTTTTGGAACAATCACGAGATCATGCCAGTGGAATTTGCATGTGCTGGCGGGCTAACTTTGCCATATTGTTTTCCTTGTCTGTCTCAGTATTCAGAGAAATAACACCTTGAGCAGAGAAATGATTAAAGGAAAGTAAAACCTGAATAATACTAAAAACATTAGATAGGTAATACATTGGTCTTTAAATCTTGGTCTCCAAATTTCCTTCTTATGTCAACGGTGTTGAGGTAAAAGATGCAATTCTTCTGGATTTTTTCCTATAGATAATCTTATTTAAGAAAGCATTGTGGGGCTGGGGCTGTAGCTCAGCGGTAGAGCGCTTGCCTAGCAAGCGTGAGGCACTGGGTTCGATCCTCAGCACCACATATAAATAATAAATGAATAAAATAAAGATCCTTCAACAACTAAAAAAAAAATTAAAAAAAAGAAAACATTGTTTGGTGTATATATTTTTAATATTGCATGATAAGTGGTCAGAATTTAGTTATACACCCTCAAAGATGAAATCGTGTTGCTTCTGTGTACTTTGTTAGGTTATATTAGTTGTGTTGCTACTAGCTCCTCTAATGGAAGTATACTTACAGTCTTAACACATTCCCCAAGAGCACACTTTTGGATATAGGCATTACTGTAATTTTTATATTTTTGTTATTTAATTTTTAAAATTTAATATGATAAATTTTAATAGAAATTTAACATACTTTAAATATTCTAATTTTGTTGTTTTCTATGATCTATTATTTTCTTTGCTTCTTTTAAAATTAATCTTTTGTTTTTCTAGATTTTCTAATTCTTATAATAGAAACTTACTATTTTTTCACACACACACACACACACACACACACGTGCCCATGTTTTTCCAAGAATTTTAAGCTGTATCCCACAAATTTTTATATGAGCTTACTTATTTCTTAAAGTTCTAAATATTTGCCAAATTCACTTGTAATTTTCTTTGACCTATGAGTTATTTAGAATTTAGTTGCTTCATTTTGGAGCAACTGAGAATTTTCTTTCTTTTACTTTTGTTATTGATTTCTAAGTTAATTCCAATGGGATCAGAGAACATAGTTTGAATGATTTCAAGCTTTGAAATATTTTGAATCTTGATTATTAATTGGCATATAATCAAATTTTGTTCAATTAGTACTTAAAAAGGATGTGTGTCCTGTCATTGTTCAGTATCCTAAACTTGTTAATCAAGTTACTCTGCTCATCAGTGACATTGCAAAGACTTGAACCTTGGTGTTCCGATACTAGAGTCCTTTTACTTAAGTATTAAAACCTCCTGTCTCTCACAAACTTCCTAAATAAGCACCATGCCTAAGGTACCACATTGGTAACCTTTTCTTTGGAAACTTGGGGTTTTTTTTGGAGGGGGAGCAAATGAGAGGATTTAATTTTTTAAATGTCTGAATAACATTTCCTTATGTATCTATGCCAGATTTTCTTTATTATTCTTCCACTTATGGGCTTGTAGGCTGATTCCTTATTCTAGCTATTATGAACAGTGCTTCAATAAACATGGGAATGACCATCATTTTGGCATAATTATTTCAACTCATTTGGATATATACACAGTAGCGGAAGTGCTGAATTATGTGGTAATTCTATTTATCTGATGATTAATGATGTTGAGTCTTTTTGCATGTGCCTATTGGTTATTTGTATGTCTTTTTTTGAAAATGTCTATTTACGTATGCTGTCTGTCCTTTTTTAATATTTTTTGCTAATGAATTTTTGGAGTTCCTTATATATTCTGGATATGAACCTCATCAGATATATACATTGCAAGTATTTTCTCTAATTCTTCAGTTTCTATCTTCACTCTTTTAATGGTTTCCTTTGCTGTGCAGAAGCTTTTTAGTTTGATATAATCCAACTTGTCTATTTTTTGTTTATGTTTTATTTTTTTTCCTGCTTTTGGGGTCTAAATAAATCCTTGCCAATTTCAATGCCCTGAATTGTTTCTTCTCTGTTTTCTTGTAGTAATTTCATGAAACTTGGGACTTAATGGGGGATCTGGTAGTCTGGAGGATGAGGTCATTGCACAGTCTGCATTTAGGACTAGGGCATGCTAGAGCCACACACAAATTGCATGTGTGGCTGTATCATGCAAGAGTCATTGCACAGTCTGTGTTTAGTCACCAATCCTTGAAGAAATGATGGTGGTAAGTAAAGTGAAAGAAAACAGATGCATGGGCAAAATATTCTATTATTAGTTTTCTTTTACACCTTTAAAAAATTACCACAAATGTAGTGACTTAAAATAACACATAATTATATTATGATTCTAGAGGTCAGAAGTCCAGCACATCTCACAGTGCTGCATTTCCTTCCAGGGACTTCAGGGAGGATGTTCTTTCTTGATGTTTCCACCTTCTAAAAACATTCTAACTTTTATACATTTCTTGGCTTGTGGGCCTTGCTTCATCTTCAAAGCCAGCAATATTAGCCTGAGTCTTTTTTATGCTGCCAACTGTTTGGTTTTCTCCTTTGCTTCTTGCTTCCACTTGTCAGATCCTGTTGATTATATCAGATACACCCAGATAATGCAGGATAACCTCTCTATTTGAGATCAGCTGATTAGGAAACTTAGTTCCATCTGCATCCTTAATTCCACTTTGATATGTAACCTAACACATTCACAGGTTCTAGAGAGTAAGGCCTGGATATTTGGGAGGAGGGCCATTATTCTACCTACTACAACCTCTATTATAAGATGAAATCCCATTACACTGGGATATAGCTCACTCATATATTTTAAATGATGTGGAAAAAGTACATGAATGAATTAAAAAAACTGAACAAGGATTCTCAGAATATACATGGCCAACAATCACATGAAAAATTTAATTAAACCAGTGAGATCCTACTTCTTCATCTCATTTTCATCAGATTGAATATAAATGTTTGTTCAATAGGTGAATTTCATTTAAGAATGTAAAGATACTTCTAGAACATCAGAACCTCCAAGCCCACCCATATAGGCAGGTGTTTCAGAGCATCTATGGCTAAACATCTTGCTACTGCTGCTTCCTGCATGGTAGCTGGGACCAGTGGAGTGATTGTATGGGTTCTAGGGCTGGTATTCCTCATGGTGTGGCTCTAGACTTGGGTGCTCTAAGCCACCCAAACCCCAGGCCTTGGCAAGACTGGCTCAGAGTTTTCCAGGAAATACTGCATTCTTAGTAAAAGTCAGTGTCCTCCTAAACCACAGCATTCAGGATTTCTCAACTTCTGCTTTTCCTCCTCATGAATAAAACTTGAGGAACCAAATAAAATCTCTAACAAAAAGAGAGATCAATTCTGGGTGATGACCTACCCTATTTGTTATGTATACAGTTTTCAGCCTCAGTGCATTTTATTAAAAAAGAAGTGAGCCTTTCCTATATTGTATTAAAGACCATTGTATGGTATTGATTTTCCTCTAAAATAAACTGGATAAAGGTAGAGAGCAGGCAAGAAACATTCCACTCATAAAGTAAATTCTATGCAATGAAGTTGGATTTCCCCCAGTAATCCTGTTTTAAAATTAATGTTTGTAAAACAAAATTCCCATCTGAAAAGAAATGTTATTCTGGAGAAATTAGTGTCACGTAAGGCTCAAAATGAAAACTGAAAAATAGATTTTTAAGTTGAAACCAACTACCATGCTATAGTTTGGATATTGAATGTCCTTCAAAAGCCCATGTGTTGGGCTGGGATTGTAGCTCAGTGGTAGAGTTCTCGCCTTGCATACATGAGGCACTGGGTTCGATCCTCAGCACCACATAAAAATAAATAAAATAAACATATTATGGCCATCTACAACCAAAAAAAAAAAAGCCCATGTGGTGGGGCTTTTCAAGATAGAAAGATGGGGCCTGGTTGGAGGTTCTTAGGTCATTAGGGATATGCCCTTAAATGAGGTAGTGAGACTCAGGCCCCTTTCTCTTTCTCTTGGCTCCCTGCCTGGCTTGCGATGTGAGTGTTTCTGTTCCGCCATGTGTTTTTGATATGATGTGCTGCCCATGCCATGGCCTTGAAACAACAGTGCCAACTGACCATAAATGGGAACCTCCAAAACATTAAGACAAAATAAGCCTTTCTCTTTATATATTAACTCAAGTATTGTGTTACAATGATAGAAAGCTGACTAACACATGCAGTGATCAGGCTCATGACTTGCTCTCCCCATGCCCACCTCACTACTGTCATTCATGTCTTGTATTAAAATGCAAGACTTTGATCCGCCTGGACTTTATGCTGGTATACACCTGGCTTTACTTTCTCTGCTGTGTAGTCCATTGTCTTCAAGACACTATTAGCAGTATTTTTTTATTTTTATTTTTTTTGGCCAGTGTCTAATTTTATTTTATTTTTTAAAATTATTTATTTATTTATTCTATTTAGGTATACATGGTAGCAGAATGCATTTAGATTCATTGTACACAGATGGAGCACAACTCTTCAAATCTCTGGTTGTACATGATGTAGAATAACATCATATATGTAGTCATATATGAAGCTAGGGCTATGATATCCATCTCAGTCCACCATCTTTACTGTCTCCATGCCTACTCCGCCTCCCTCACCTTTGACCAAAGTTCCTCCATTCTTCCCGTGTCTTCTCCTCCATTATGGATCAGCATCCACTTATCAGAGAGAACATTTGGCATATGGTTTTTTGGGATTGGCTTACTTTGCTTAGCATGATATTCTCTAACTCCATCCATTTACCTGCAAATGCCATAATTTTATTCTCTTTTATTGCTGAGTAATATTCCATTGTGTATATATACCACAGTTTCTTTATCCCTTCATCTATTGAAGGGCATCTAGGTTGATTCCACAGTTTATCTATTGTGGTGAGCTGCTATAAACATTGAAGTGGCTGCTGTTTTTAAGTCTTTAGGGTATAGACTGAGGAGTGGGATAGCTGGGTCAAATGGTGGTTCTATTCCAAGTTTTCTAAGGCATCTCCATACTGTTTTCCAGATTGGTTGTACCAATTTGCAGTTCCACCAGCAATGAATGAGTGTGTGTTTCCCCCCACATCCTTGCCCACACTTACTGTTGTTTGTATTCTTGATAATTGACATTTTGACTGGAGTGAAATGAAATTTTGGAGTAGTTTTGATTTGCATTCCTCTAATGGCTGGAGATGTTGAACATTTTTTCATATGTCTGTTGATCAATTGTATATTTTCTTCTGAGAAGTGTCTGTTCAGCTCCTTAGCCCATTTATTGATTGAGTTGTTTGTTTTTTTGGTGTTAAGGTTTTTGAGTTTTTTTAATATAATCTGGAGATTAGTGCTCTATCTCCTGTGCATGTGCCAAAAATTTGTTCCCAGAATGTAGGCTGTCTGTTCACTTTATTGATTGTTTCTTTTGCTGAGAAGCAGCTTTTTAGTTTGTATCCATCCCATTTATTGATTCTTTTATTTATTTATTTTTTGGTATAGGGGACTGAACTTAGGGGTACTTGACCACTGAGTCACATCCCCAGCCCTATTTTGTGTTTTATGTAGAGACAGGGTCTCACTGAGTTGCTTAACACCTTGCTGTTGCTGAGGCTGGCTTTGAATTCGCGATTTTCCTGTCTCAGCCTCCCAAAGTGCTAGGATTACAGGCATGTGCCCTTGCGCCCGGCTCCATTTATTGATTCTTGATTTTACTTCTTGCACTATAGTAGTCTTGTTAAGAAAGTAAGGTCCTAATCCAACATGATGAAGATTTGGGCCTTCTTTTTCTTCTATTGGGCGTAGTGTCCCTGGTCTAATTCCCAGGTCCTTGATCCACTTTGAGTTGAATTTTATGCATGGTGAGAGGTAGGGGTGTAGTTTCATTTTGCTGCATGTGGAATTTCAGTTTTCCCAGGACCATTTGTTGAAGAGGCTATTTTTTCTCCAGCGTACATGTTTGGCACCTTTGTCTAGTATAAGATAACTGTATTTAAGTGAGTTTGTCTCTGTGTCTTCTATTCTGTACCATTGGTCTACATGTCTATTTTGGTGCCAGTACCATGCTGTTTTTGCCTTCATTATCCAAGGTTCTGTCTTCCAGATGATCTAGTCTGCTGGTATTGTTATCGAATTTTTTGTTTGGTTTATTGTTTCCTTCCTTTCAAGAATTTCTGATTTTTTTCCCCACAATCTCTTTCTTAATCTTTTTCTAGTGTATTGCTCTCTTATCTCTTTGCTGGAGTGATCAATGGTTGCATTTATTTGCTCTCCTATTTCTTTGTTGGAGTGATCAATTTTTGCCTGTATTTGCTCACTTAAGTCATTCTTTAATTCGCAGATCATTTTGATTACATACAGTCTGAATTCTTTCTCTGACATCTTGTCAACTGTGCTGTCAATGGATTCTATTATTGTAGTATCTAGATTTATTTGGGACACTTTCTTCCCTTGTTTTTTTATGTCGATTAAGTATTGTCCTTTCTTGCAATGCCGATCTGAGGTACTGTGGCTTCTATCCTATAATCTTGTAGTGACCCTACACATTACCTGTATCTCACCTCGAGTTCACTTCCAGTCCTCAACAGGTGACCCCAGATGTACACTACTGCCACTAAAGATGGTAGTGGCAGTAGTGGAGGAAACTCAAGATGACAGTGGGAGTGACCTTGGTTGGGCTACTGTGGAGGTCCCTGAAGGTGGTTCTGGGCCTTGGCCTGTGTTCCCCTTGGTGGGCAGGAACTCTGGCGCAGAACTAGAGGTGGTCCTGGGCCTCACTGAGGCCAGGTCTCCCATAGGGGTTCCCTGTAGGGAGTCCTTCCCCTGGGGCCTGGGTTCCCCTGTTACTGGCGGCTAGCAGTCTCAGGTCTGACCTTGGCTGGGCTCCCACAGTGGTTTCTGAAGGCGGTCCTGGGTTTTGGCCTGTGCTCCTGCCAGTCGGCAGGAACTCTGGTGTGGAACTGGGGTGGCATTATTAGTTTTAGTAACAGGTTCTTCCTCTGATTATAATCTAAAGAACATTTAAATGAGGGGCTATTTACAGTGTATGGATGGTAATGGGAACAACAAGGGAGGGTGCAAAACTTAAGTCCCAGAAACTACAGGAAGCCACTAAAACCCTTTGACCTGGAGGGGTGAACCATGTCACTGGGAACATTGAGAGCTATGTCATAGAGGAGGAGCTGGCTGATGAGAGCTGTGGTGTTGGTAGAGGAACAGAGTAGGGATGTAGGGAAAAAAGAACACCAGCCTTTCTCTCTTCCCTTTTGTGTCTGTCTTGTGTAGTCAGTTCACAGTTATATTCCTGGCATCTGGAACCATGCTTGACATGATGTACTAAATGTGGGAACAACAAATAACCCATCTCTAGTGATGCTCCTTCCTCAGCTATGACTTGGAATTGCCTTGATTAAAATGCAGGAATGTCCCAGGTTTAGACTGATACAACTTGGTTTCTGTTAACGAATTGTGGACAAGCCCCTGGGAAATGCTTCTGCAGTTCTGGGGGAGCTGAGAGTTAGTAATCAGAAGCCTTGGTTCAATCCATCCTCTCTTCTTTTCTACGAGATATATGAAGATAGGCTAGTTATTTAACTTTTCCAGGCTCCCTTAAAATAATGCTACTGCTGCTGTTGACAATGGCAACATGTATGTCATAGAGCTGTGGGAAGATTAAATGAGATGATAGATGATTTGTCCAAACATGTCTTGTTCAATAAGTGTTGTCTAATGTAGGGTGAGTCTTCTTCTTTCCCTCATTTCTCTTAGTTTAATTTATAGTTTGTAAGCATGGGGCAAGTGATGGAGCCTTATTCATTCTGTCTTCATTTACTGCCTATTTTAAGCTTTCAGATCATCTGGGAGAATTGGTACCTAGCAGTGTAACCAGAATGAAGAAATAGCTCTCAATCTTCCCAATAGCTTCTCTCTGGGATTCCATCACATGTAACAAACTCAATGACAGTAAAAGCACAATAGAGCACATGTCTTTCTGTAGTGTGCTGAGATGCTGAGAATACAGACTGTGTGGAGCTTTGCTAATTGGCTTCATATCAATGGGACTGGCACTACCTATGATTGAAAAGAAATAAGAATTGTCAGTTTCCCAGAACTTTGACTTGCCTTGCACCTGCATTGCTTAATTTAGCAGGAAGGAAAGAATTTGGGTTAGTTTTATATCACCTCTAAGCCCTCAATAGAAGTAAAATTTTGGAGAGTAATACCTCTAAATTACTCTAAAAAAGAGTTTAAAAAAAGTGAACTTTTTTTCTTCTTTTTTATCCTACTCAGTTGGGATGCCCACTCATCTCCTTTCTACCCTGGCCCTTTAGCTTAGCAATTCTTTGTTGAGTGTCTGCTTTGTGCTAGTCTCTGGGAATGCTGGCTGAACAGAACACACACAGCTCTCACCCCCTATCCCACTATCCAGCAGGGGACCCTGCCAGTCTCCATCAGGAAGCCTGCTTGGCATTGTGAACCACTCTGGCCTGCTCTTTGTGACTATAAGTAGTATCAATTATCCATAATTTTACAATCCTCCTTTTGAGTAGAGGCATCCATGGGAGAAAATATCACTTAATTTGTGCCAAAGTTTGAATTCTAGTATTGTGGAAAACCACCTAGGCTTGTGTAAGCAGAAGAGGGATGTGTTAGGGACAATCAGTACAGCATCGGTTCTTTAGGATAACTATAGAGCCCAATGGGCAGGATGCAGGCAGGGCCAGTAACCTAAATGGCTCCATAGCCTTCCCTCATGAAGCTGACTCTGCCGAGCAGACGTCACATGCCGGAACTTCTGCCGGAACTTCTGCTGTCAGGGATTCCAAGGGAAGCACATTTCAGTTGTCTGCCTTGTTAATCAATAGACCCAGAGAAGGTAATGCTTCCAATATGGGACAGTATTGGGACGACAAATCTGCAAGGCATGATTTGTGTAAATGGCCATGTGCCTTACCACTCTTAATTCTATATCAGTCAGTTCACATTAACAAAAGCCTACTTGAAATGTCTGCTTATTCAGAGATGTCTAATAATGTCAATATTTCATGAGCACCCATAGTAACTTATGAAGCCCTCTGTGAATGAGGCAGAGCACCATGTCACTCATGACATAGCAGGGAAAGGGAAAGGGAAAAAAGTCAGGAGCAGAAGAACATTCATGGGGGACATTTAGTATTGAAGAATAATGTAAAAGCCATGTCGAAATATCCTGGTCAGTAATAAAGATAAAAAATAACATTCTTTGCCCCAGAAAAAAGGCAAAGAAGTGTACTATTTTAAATTTTCCATTTATTGCCTCAAGAATGAGCTGAGCCCAGGAACATTTTAAGTTGGATTGGATTCCTTACCAACCCTGACATTGGGAGTCTCTCTCAGTCCCGGTGGATCTTGTTCATGTTCCTCTTACTGCTAACATTAGAGAATGGTCCTCAGTGACTACGCACTGTACATCCTAGAGAGAAATATCAGGAGAGGGTTTGATGAGGCATTTGTGTATTTGACCAAGATTACTATTCTGAGCTGACGCACCAGGATGTCTTAGACATGAAGCTGTGTTGAATCTGCCACTGGTGCAAATGTGATAGATAAACATGATCTAGAGATGTGAGCACTTTCTCTGTTGCTCCGAATCAACTCCACTGCTTGGTAGGAAACCTTAGGACCAGCAAGAGGTGGAACTTACTCTCTTAGGAATGACTAGTAATTTGGCTATAGTTGCTAGAAATGGTACTGGCCTGATATTGGTATTTTTCCCTTGGACTTTGCCTCATCAAGTATGGCAAGGATATTCAAAGGTGGCAAAAGTGTTTTATTGACATAGTGGGTAAGGACAGTCACCATGCAGGCACCTACCTGCTGTACCCTACAAAAATGCTGCTGCACAGTGCATGCAATAGGCAAATATATACTGATAATGATTTCTAGGGACAAGCTGATTTGGAGGTGCAGTTCAGTGTTAGTGAATATGACTATAGAGTTGGAAGCTTGGAATGGAGTTTACAGAAGGGCTAGAGCTATAGGAATTCTCTAGAGAAGAAGAGAACAATCCACAATACCCATACCAACAGCCCCAGAGTGAACAAAAAAGTGAACCAGGAGACATTATGTTTGGCAAAAAGGATATTCCTGGTAACTCGCCAGTGGTCAATGTCAGGAGGTAAACGTGGCTAGTAGCCCAATCTGAAAAAAAAAAAAAAAAAGAAGTTTAAGTGCTCATGAATATTAGTATAAAAAGGGAGTAGAGCAAAATAATAGTTGTTGAAAGAAAGTTGAATTGTGCCAAATTTCGGGCTCTATCTCTTCCAGGAGAAAACTAGATACAGAATTCTTTAGGACTTCAGATTTGAAATAATGCACACAGAAAGCCGAATCTACCTCCCTGGTATCTATTTCCATGGCCATTTACACAGACCATGCTTTTGGAAATCTTGTACTCACTGCTTTTGTAGTCTTCTTCATAAATGGTGGAAAAGTGGCATGCATGAATATCAGTGTAAACTGGAGGTAAATAAGCAAATGCAGGCAGGTCCACTATAAAATCCCATATCCACAAAAAAGGAACTCTGTTTTGAGATGTTCTATTTCTTCTCTGTTGGCTCCAACTTGATAATATCAATAGTAAAGAAATAAGACTTTCTTATGTTACTTTCAGACATTGCACTTAATGTTAAACTACTGCAGAAGGAACCCAGAGAAGGGTAAGAAAAGACAAAGGATAAAAAAAAAATTAATGACTTTACTAGTGTGTATCTCAAATAATTAAGATGCTTCCTATATTTTTATGTTTTATGAATTTTTGCCATCATTTTAAGCATGTTTCACAAAACTTAATGTGAACACAAACAAAGCAAGATAAGCTTACATTTAAGACAGGCAAAAGTCAATCCTGTAGAAAATAAGACAATTTTACATTGTGGAGAGAGGCATTTTCTCTTTGCATGTAGTGAAACTCATGCTCAAGCAAAGAACATGGTCTCATATAATCAAACTCAGGATACTTGCTATAAGCTGATTGGGCCATAAATTAGCTAATGGCTTAGCTAATAATACTACAAATTTATATTTTTTTATCATCATGCAGTAAGGTATATTATCGGTACACAGGATCTGTACATACTAAGTATATTAATTATGATTAATATGCTTCAAAATAATTAAATACCCTCGGTTAATGGACAATACTCTTAATCTTACACTCCATAACATGGAGGGAAAAGAATAGGTAGAAGTATGTGTTTGGGATAGGGATGGGTGAACAGTGAATAATGTTGACTTTTCATCTGCTGATGAAGTATCTGAATAAATTTTATTAATTCCCTAGCATTTCTTCTTGTTGGAGTGTAGAATCACAGAATCAATAAAGATGTCAACTGGTACTTTAAGGGAACATCATCATCCAAATCTTGATAAACTGTAGTTGAGAAACATGCATGTGGATATCATAGAACTCTCTCATTTTCTACTGAGGAATGTTAGATATGTAAAATTTAGGTAGACCACTCTGACCAAAATTATGGTGGTTCATCACTAGTCTCATAGCTACTTTTGGATTTTCAAAAAAGAAAAAAAGCCAATAAATGAGCATAAGCAGGAATAGGAGCAATCCATATAGTGTGAGGCAGATCATAAGAAGAAGAAAAACCTGCTACTAAAACTAGCAGTGCCTTGAGACCAGGGACTGCACAGCAGAGGAAGTGATGCCAGCTGTGTACCGGTGTAAGTCCCAGGTGTATCAAAGGCTTGCATTTTAATACATTGTAATAATAAATGTAGAAAGAGAAATTAGAGGTAAATATTTCCAGGATCCTGAGAAAGACCTCTAAGATAGAAACCATAAGATAGAAAGGGCTGAGTTAATTACATAAACATTTTAAACATCCATACATAAAAATGACTATAAACAAAACGAAAAACCAAGATTAACTAAGGAAAACATTTCTATCAGATCGAAGTGGGTTACCACTCTTCAAATTTAAAGAGGTCTGAATGATCATTAAAAAGACAAACACCTCAATACAAAAATACGTGTAAAGAATATGCATGGGAAATCCCCAGAATAAGAAATACAGATAATGAGCACATCAAATGCTTTGTAATAAAAATACAAACATAAATGAGATACCATTATTTTGCCCATTAAATCAACACTAGTTCCTTAAATAACAAACAAACAAAAAAAAGGCAAAATATATTGTTGATAAACCTGTAAGGAAGAGAACAAGTGTGCAAAATAACATTAAGGATTTAAATCCCCTGGGCTTTCCTGTTGACCTGGTGTTTCTTCATCTAGGAATTTATCCTAAGAAAAGTTAGATGCAAATAATAGAATATATGAAGAGTGATTTATATATAAAATTAATTTTTTTCTTACCTAGAAATAATCCTAAAAGGAGACATTTTCATGGCAAATTCCACTGACAAACTGTAGGAGGGCCCCAAGGTCAGTCTTTGCCCAATTCTCTTGGCCTCTATTGTGATCACAAAATGACTGGCATGGTTTAAAGCATCACTTTTATACATAATTAAAATCAAATGTAAGAGGAAGGGGGTGGTTTCTCCTTGTATATTTAAGCTTTTATTTTTATGGAGGAACAATTTTTTCAGAATGTCTTAGCATACTTGCCTTTTTATCTGATTGGCCATAACTATGTCACTTGCCCATTTTCTAGTGGCAAGGGAGGTCATTAAAGGAATGTGACCTGTTTAGAGTCTATCATGAGAGGCAAACTGTCTGCACAGAGGACAGGCAAGGGGAATGACTGCTGGGTAGATGACCAACAGTGTCCTCCATAGGAAGTAAAGATGTACAACCAAGGTTTAGTGTAGTCATGGCAGCATTGCTAGAGTGGGAGGTTGGAAAAAATGTAATTGATCAATAAATAATAATCATGGTCAGAAAAGATGGTGAATTACTATTGCTATATTTAAAGAATATTACCAAGGGATATTGACATGGAAATATATTCATGATACATTAAATAGTTTATACAACTTTTGCCTCACTATCCTAACCCATACAGATATTTATCCACAAATATACTCTGATAAAAGAAAAATTTTTAGATATCCTAAATTTTGTTATAATAGAGAATGGAGGAGGGGGAGAGAGAGAAACATAAGTGAAGTAATCAGTTAATAACCATGGTCCAAAAGCAACAAAAGACTTCCACATTTTTGAATGTAAGTTGAGACATTGACTCAAGCTGCAGACAGACCACCATTAAACCCCTGACATCCTGTTTATATATGAACTTTCCAGACTGTTGATGCCAATCAATCCAGAAGCAATAGGTACTTCTCCTTAGGGGCTTGTTCTCTTATCTCAGAGTTTTTTCAGCTTGGTTTTACACTGCTTCTCTTACCTACAGCCAGTGTAGGTATAATGTGAACAATTTATGTTTGCCTACCCCAAATATTCATTATTAGATGCTCTTAGTTCTTAGATGTGGCTGACATAAATTTCAACAGCTGCCTGCTTAGTTCTTAGATGTGGCTGACATAAATTTCAACAGATTCTGCTGCTGGTGGCTGTAGAACCTGTTCCTGGACCTGGTCCTCTCTGGTTGATATCCATACCAGCTTAATACATTACTTTATTGCATAGATGTCTCAGTCTCAAGAGTTTTAGTTGAAAACACACCCATACACACACATGCACACAACTAAAAATGGCCCTAGATTATTTGGAATCCCTTTTACTGTGATGTGAGGGCCTATTACCCCTTCCTTCTATGTGTGAGGTGGCCTGTGACTGCTTTAACCAATAAAGAATAGCAAATGTAATGCAATGCCAGTCCCAAGCCTAGCCTTTAGGAGGATTTGGAGCTTCCCCCCAGGGTCTTGGAAGCACTGACATGCTAGAGCCAGCTCATACCAGCACATAGGATCCAACCAACTCTTAATATTTCAAGAAGGTAGGGCTATTGACATTATGTTCATAGCTTGAAATTGTCAAGATTTATCAGGACACCTCTGTCTGAATCCCTACACCATAAAAAAGTATGACTCAAGTGTTGGCGAGGCCTTGAGTCTACCTGAAAAAGGAGAGAGGCCTAGCTGAGCGCAGAGTCCCAGCCTTCCTGGCCAAGGGTCAAGGAGAGAGTGAAGAAATCTCAGACACTCTGTGTCAGCCCAGGTGCCTTTGAATGCCACTGAGTCAACCTAGGTATCTTCACATGGGATGGAAGAAATTCCCAGATGAACTCTGCCTAGCTTCCTGATCCACAAAATGATGAGATATAATAAAACAACTGCTGCATTATCCCTTAGATTTATTTTTTAAATTGAGGTACAATTTTCATTTTTAAAATTTTTTTATTTGTTCTTTTTAGATATACATGACAGTAAAGTGTACTTTGACATATTATACATATGTGGCGTATAACTTCCCATTTTTGTGGTTGTACATGATGTGGAGTCACACTGGTCTTGTATTCATAATGAACATAGGAAAGTTATGTCTGATTCATTCTAGTGTCTTTCCCCTTCTCATTTCCTCTCCCTTCCCTTAATTCCTCTTTGTCTAATCCAGTGAACTTCTATTCTTCCCAAATTGAGGTATACATTTTAAGCTGAACAGATAACTGATGTACCTGAGAATAGAATAGTGACCTTGTCTGAAATGCATGGTGAATATTATTTTGCACTATTTGTTTATATTCATACTTAAATGATTTTATAATGCATATAGTGTGTATATTTGTGTCAAGTACGAAAATATACATAATTAGTGTAATAAGTATATATTATACATAATAAATAACAAGTAGTTACATATGCAAGCATGAAGATATATATGTATATATGTGTATGCATATATATAATGTAATAAGTAAAAGGTTGACAAGCTCACCTATATGAAAAGCAATGTACTGCAAAAAGTATACCATTAGTCCTAGAACAACATCCTCTTCCACAATTATTGACCTGTGTTCAGTTCTAACCAATGAGTCTTTAACTGTGGACCTTCTTTACACTGGGCTTGGTGTTAGCTGTTAAGCCCAAAAGCAGAGGAAGCTTTCCATAGCTGTGGAAAGCATGTTTGGTTCTAGAACTTGCCAAACCTGGGGCTGACAGCTGTGTGATGAGGAGCAAGTACCTCAACCTCTTTGGACCACAATTTCTTTTTTTAAAATATATATATTTTTAGTTGTAGATGGACACAATACCTTTATTTTTATTTATTTTTACATGGAGCTGAGGATCGAACCCAGTGCCTCACACGGGTTTGTGTGAGACAAGCATGCTACCAGTGAGCCACAACCCCAGCCCATCAAAATTTATATGTAAAACAGGAAGGAAAAGCAAACACATTCTTGGCATAAGGATCAAACAGAATAATGTTGTTAACATTTTGTGTTATGTTCACTGTGCTTGAGTCAGTGAAACCCATTTTACATACATTATACACATCATATTCAGAAGCGAATTAACCATATCATTGTTTTGATTTTATGGATAAAATATGATAAATTTCCTTAAGGAAATTATAGATATTGACAGGAGACCACAGGTTATGGCACCCACAATGGGTACCTAGGTTTAAAGCACATTTAAACCAACAGGAACACATTAAGGAGACAGAATTGAAAAAGCATACTACTCCCAAATAAAACTGTTAGAGGATAAGAGCAGATTTTAATCATGGTCTGTCTTTTAAGGTACCTGTCACTGAGCCTTAACTCCTGGAAGATGCTCGGTATTTTTTTTTTTTTTTTTTTTTTTTTTGTGGTGGTGGTGGGAATTGAACACAGAACTTCATACAAGCAAGACTAGTGTTCTACCATGGTTCCCAGCCCAAGGCATATTAATTGTCCCTTATCTTATTTGACAAGAAAGCTGTACTCATTTGTTTCCCATTAGCCACTGAGTTCTATTCACACAAAATTATACAGTGTGAGGAACATTTGGAATGGACCTGGGGCAAACACTATCAACTGAGAACCCTGGCTGTTTAGAACTTCATACTTTCCAGGTTTTTTTTTTTTTTTGTATCTCTCTGTCATACACACTTGACTTCCCATTGCTGGTAATGCACAGGTTAAAGATAGCTATTCTCCTTGATTCCATCTAGCAGTATACAGTTCCATGGCCTGATGCTAGTGATCCTGATAAGGTTCTTGCTCCTAAGGTCATTCAGGTGAAGCCAGGATGAGAACAGATGTTGACAGAGCTGTTGAAGAAGGAATGGAGGCTTGCCACAGCTGTGGGAGCCATTCGCTCCCAGCCATGGGTGGCACTTGCTAAGCAAGGCTGGCTTTTAATTAAAATGTTCAATTATAATTCTGTAACTGAAGATAGAAAGGAACATCTTGGGGTGTCTTTAATTCAAAACAGGCAAAGGCACAGAAATCATGGTTTTACTCTCATTATCCATGGGGAGATCATGCATTGGACTATACCCAGCAGAAAATAGTAAATATCTTGATACACAAAAGATATTTTGGAGTGGAGAGGAAGAACAATTGTATATATGTCCTTTATTTAATTATAGGAGAAATGCTTGTTCATTGTAAAAACAACAGAAGAAGCAAAACAAAAACAAAACCAAATTCAACATAAAACTACAAATATCCTCTATTAGGGACTTTCATTACTGGATGATGGAGTAGATACCACATGCATGAATTTCTCTATTCTTTCCATTAAGTAAATGAAGATTCCTTGACATCATATATAAAACTAGCACAAGGAGATTCTGAACAGTGGGGAGAAATTGACAGCTTAGCCCTTAGGATCCAAGGGAGGAAGCCTGGTTAGTCCCTGGATTTCCTTCATGTTCCACATATCTCAGACTGGATACTGAAGAAGCTGGCAACTAGAAGTGCCAGAAAGCACAAAGGGGGGGAAAAAACTACAAGAAAAATCCTTTCCATTTCTTCTTTTCTTCTCTCTCTCTCTCTTTCTCCTGCCCCCCCCTCTTTCTCTCTCTTTCTCTCTCTCTTTCTCCTCCCTTCAAAAAAGGATCAGGAAAGGGCCAACTTAGCAAAATACTTTTATAAAATAACCTCTCTACTATGGACACCACAGGAATATCTGTGGTCACACCTCACCCCAACTCCAACAAAAGCAAGTGGAGAGCTAGATATCCACCTGTCAAGCATGTAACAAGGCCCTGTCCTGGGCCTGATGGCAAAGATAAGGCCAGGTAGGAGGCCCTACCCCTATTTCCAGGAGTGACAAGGTCCACACCTGCAGCATCAGTGGACAGTGGAGATCATACAGGAACCTGGACTTTTGCTCCCACCCTTAACATAAGCTGTGCCCATGGCTTCATGAGAAAGGGTCCCATAGTGAATTTGTCTTAATTAGTCCCTCTTTTCCCTTTGCATTTGTTTTTTCTTCTCATTTCTGGCTCCGTTTCTCCTAACTTCTGGAGAAATCATGTGTCTTACCTTGTGCCTCTTCATAGATCAATGTGTCAGAGTTGGTGAGTAAAAAGCCAGCTAAGGAATGGAACAATGACTCCTAGAATTTTCTTGGATTCCATTGAGGGACTCTATTAGACATTGAATACACAGTTGGAACAATCCTAAAACTCTTCATCCCTAAAGAAAACCTTACAAATCTTTTTTGTTGTTTACTCCCATATCTGGGAATAACAGAGAAGCAAGAATGTCCCATTGCATATAGCCATGAATAAAAAGGATGAGAAAAGGAAAGAATAATTCTTTGCCCTTCTCTAATGGCAACTGATGGCAGGAATGCAACTTTTGAAGAGGAAACACAGAAGATCTGAGACAACTACCTGGTATCTAGACTCCAAAGCACAAGTCAAGATCTCTGTCTCTACATTCCTAGGAGTTCTCAGTCACAAGTTGTACTGGCTGCTCAGAGGTCTTTTGTGTACAGTTATTGTCTGTCTGCCCTGTAAGAGGACTTTATATCACTGTTGGTTTCCAGGTGGGCTCAGAAGCTATTCTAAGAGAGGAGGCTTTTCCCCTTCCCATTGCCTTTGGACTTGTCCATGTACATATTCTGTGTCTGAGCAGCTCTCAGAGCCCTCATGTGGTTTGTTGTCACTTGATGTTTTACCTAGGCATGAGAGCAGCATAGACCTCACAGGTACTGCTCCTTCAGCCTTCATCTCAGTACAAGAGAGATGGAGAGCTGACTTGCAGCTCACCCAAAGTTTACTGGCAATGGTCACATGAACAAGAAATAAGGTTTTATGTAGAGTAAACTCTAGGCTAGCCCCTAAAATTTTCTAAAAAATTTTTAATAATATTCTAAGAGAAAAGATAAAACAGACTCAAGTACCTGGCTCAACTAAAATGAAAGGGGAAGTGAAAAAGAGTTTCTGAAATAGTAAAGACAGCAAAAAGAAAACAGTTTAAAAATAGGTATCACACCACACATATCAATAATTTAGATGTAAACAGTCAGGGCAGTAATTAAAAGATAGATTGTTTTTGGAGGAAATAAAAATATAAGACATAAATGCATTCTGCTTAAAGGAAAACCACTTAAAATACAAGGGCTCATATGGGTGAAAAGCAAAGGGATGGGGAAAGGTACATGTATTCACAATAATAAAATAAATCTATGAGAATCACAAATGAAACAATTCAGAAAAAGGAACATCATCAGGATGAAAGAGAGGCATCATAGAATTCTTTAAGAAGACATAACAATTTTTTTGTGTTCATTTTAGATATATATGACAGTAGAATGTATTTTGACATATTATATATACATGGAGTATAACATAACTTATTCTCATTAGGATCCCATTCTTGTGGTTGTACCTGATATGGAATTAAACTGGTTGTATATTCACATATAAATATACAAAAGTTATGTCTGAAAAGAAAAGTTTTTCCATTATCTTTTCTATCTCCATTACCCTTCTTTCCCCTTCATTCCCCTTTGTCTAATCCAGTAAGTCCTATTCTTCCCTGCCCCCTGACATAACAATTCTTAATGACATGTATCTAACAAAGAGTGTCAAAATGCACGAAGTAAAAACAGATATAACTGCAAGAGAAATAGACAAGTCCACTATTCCAGTTGGAGATTCCAACACTCTTCTTTTAGTAGTAGAGAGAGAAACCAGGCAGGAAATCAGTAGGGATATAGATGGCTCAGGAAGCACCATCAATCAACATGATCTAATTGACATTTCTGGAATACTTCACCCAACAATAACAGAATATGCATTCTTCTCACACTCATGTTGAACTGAGATAGAACACATTCTGAACCATAAACACAGTTGAACAAATTTGGAAGAACAGAAACCAGACAAACATGTTCTCAGACAATAATGGAATTAAACTAGCAATAGATAACAGAAAGAGGCTGGAAAATCTCCAAATATTTGGAAATGAAATAAGACACTGGTGAACAACTTCCTGGTTAAAGACATTTCAAGGCAAATTTAAAAATATTTTGAATTAAGTAAAACTGAAAACATAACAACATCACAGTACATGGAATATATGTGAATCAGTATTTTCTTTGAGGGAAATTTGTAGAACTAGGAATATATGTTAGTAAAGAAGAAAGATATGGACTAAAACATTATGCTTATACCCTGAACAACTAAAAAAAAGAAAAGTTTCTTTAAACTTAAAGAAAAGATATAAGAGTAAGATAGTAAACAATGGGAACAGAAATCAAGGGCATTGATATTAGGAAAATTAGAGAAAAATCGACAAAAACTACGTTTTTTCTTTGGAATGATCAGAAAGTTACAATTCTAGTATGAAAGCAGCTCTAGAAATTGTATTGAATTGAAAACCTAAATTAAAAAACAGAGAGATCCTCCCTAAATAAGCTTATGCTCCACTCAATGCCTTAGAAAAAGAACAAATTAATTTCAAAATCAGTAAAAGACATGAAATAATAAAGGTGATAACCAAAATTAGTGAAATTGAGAATAAAAAAAGCAATACACAGGATCAATGCAACAAAGAGTTGTTTCTTCAAAAATAATAAGATTGATAAACCAAAAGGAAGAGAAAGAAGATGCAAAAAATTAGAAATAAGTTGGAGATATCACCACAGACACTTCTGTAATCCAGAGGATTAATAGAAACTATTTTGAAAATTTATACTCCAATAACATGCAAATTATAACTAAAAATGACTTGCCCAAATTGAACCAGGAAGATATAGAAAACCTAAACAGACCAATACCAACTAATGAAAATGAAACAGCAATTTAAAGCCTACCAAGAAAGAAAAGCCCAGGACCAGATGGATTCTCAGCTGAGTTTTACCAGCCCTTTAAAGAAGAACTAACACCAGTCTTCCTCATAATTTCCCATGACATTGAAAGGAAGGGAACTCTCCCAGATAGATTCTATGAAGCCCATATAATCCTGATGCCAAAACCACACAAAAATATATCTAGGGAAACAAAGAAAAACCACAGACCAATATCCCTGATGAACATAGTTGTAAAAATCCTCAATAAAATTTTAGCAAACTTCATTCAATAACATAGTAAGAAGATAACATAGCATGATCAAGTGGACTTCATTCCATGGATGCAATGTTGGTTCAACATACACAAATAAATAAATGTAATTTATCACTTAGAGAATTAATAACAAGAATCATATTATCATCTCAATGCTGCAGAAAGTCTTTGATAAAATATAGCAATGATTCCTCTTAAAAACACTGATGACACAAAGGTAGAAGGAACTTATTTCAACATTATGAAGACAATATAAGAAAAACCCAAAGCCAACATCATACTAAATGGAGAAAAACAAAAATCTTTTCCTTTAAATCAGGGACAGAACAAGGATGGCCACTCTCATTTCTTCTGTTCAACATAGTTCTTGAAACTCTATCTAAAGCAATCAAGCAAGAAAAGTAATTAAAGAATTATAAATTGGAAAAGAAAAAGTCAAACTGTTACTGTTTGATGATGACATTATGCTTTATCTAGAAGACCCAAAACATTCCACCAGAAGACTGCTAGAACTGACAAATGAATTTAGCAATGTAGAAGAATACAAGAAATTTTATATACTCCAACAGTGATTTAGTTGAGAAAGAACTCAGGAAAACTATCCCTTTCACAATAGCCTCAAGAGAAAAAAAACCCCCTGGGGGTTAATCTAACCAAGGAAGTAAAAGAACTCTACAATGAAAACTATAGAACACTGAAGAAATATATTGAAGGAGACTTCAGAAGACAGAAAAACACCCCATGTTCTTGGATAGACAGAATTAATATTGTAAAAATGGCCATATTACCAAAAGCAATATACAGATTCAATGTAATCCCCATTGAAATATCAGTGACATTATTTATAATACTAGAAAAACCAGTCCTTAAATTCATTTGGTAGAAAAAGAGGCCTAGAATAGCCAAAGTAATTCTGAACTACAAGAGCAAAGCAGAAGAGTTACAATACCTGATCAGAATCATAATGGCAATTCTGAAGAACACAAATGATAATAAATTCTGGTGAGGATATGGGAGAAAAAGTAAACCCATACATTGCTGGTGGGACTGCAAATTAGCACAACCACTCTAGAAAGCAGTGTGCGGATTCCTCAAAAAACTAGGAATGGAACCACCATATGAATCAGCTAACTCACTGCTTGATATTTATCCAAAAGAACTAAAATCAGCATAACATAGTGATACAGACACTTCAATGTTTATAACAGCAGAATTAACAATAGTCAAAATATGGAATCAGCCCAGATGCTTATCAATAGAGGAATGGATCATGAAAATGTGGTATATATACACAATGGAGTTTTAGCTATAAAGAAGAATGAAATTATAGCCCTTGCTGGTAAATGGGTGGAAATGGAGAAAATCATGCTAAGTGTAATAAGCTAGACTTAGAAAATCAAGGGCCGAACATTTTCTGTCATAGGTGGAAGCTAGAGCAAAATAAAGGCAAGAAGGCAGCAGGGAGGGGAAATATTGGACATCAAAAAGATATTCAGGATATCAGTAGAGTAGAAGAAGGAGATCAAGAGAGAGAAAGGAGAGATGGGAAAATAGAGGAAATGAGAAAAGAATTTAAGAAAATTGCATTATATGCACATATTAATATACCACAGGGAATTTCACCTTCATGTATATGTAGAAAATACCATAATAAATAAATAAATAAATAAATAAATAAATAAATAAATAAGTGAAAAACGATCAATAGAGTAGAAGAAAGAGAATGGGGGAGGTAGGAGAGGAGGGAAAATGTGTGTGAGAGAGTAGGGATTGAAATCAAATTCCATGCATGTATGATCTTGTCAAAACTAAACTGCTATGGATAACTCTAATGCTCCAATAAAAAATTTAAAAATTATATCCAAACAGAGATGCAAAAAGGAAAATTCAATACCAACCAATTATACATTTTAAAATATTTACAATCATGACATTATCCTTTATCTAGAAGACCCAAAACATACCACCAGAAGACTTCTAGAACTGACAAATGAATTTAGCAAAGTAGAATACAAGACCAATACTCATGAAATATACTTATGAATGAAATATACTTGGGAATTTAACATGTGTACAAGTCTTATATGTGGAAATATACAACAACTAATGAAATAAATAGATGGGGAAGTATGCTATGTATATGACTCAGAAGAGTCACTATTGCTAAGTTTTCAATTCTTCTCAATTTACTCTATAGATTCAATAAAATCCCATGGTCCCATCAAGATATTTTGTAGATCTCAATGAACAGATTTTAAAATTTATATGAAAGGAAAAGGATACAGAAAAGTCAAAATAAAACTAAAAAAAAAAACAAATTGAAAAACACTATGTAATTTCAAGATTTACTCTAAAGTTACAGTAATCAAGACAACATGGTATTAAGAAAGAAAATCCACATATATGAATTAAACAGAACAGCGTCTAGAAACACACTTATAGAAATTTGGTCAACTGAACTTAGACAATCCCACAAAGGCTATTCAATGGAGAAAGGGTGGTCTTTTCAACAAATGGCTCTGGAGTAATTGGTATGCAAAAGAATGAAACTTGATATAGACCATACATTTTGCACAAACTAATTCAAAATAGATAATAATTCTAAATATAAAATGTAAAAGCATAAAAGCTTTGGCAGAAAATAGGAAAAAAATCTATGTGACTTTTTGGGTGGTGATGAGGTTTTAGATATTACTTCCAAGTCATCACTCAGGAAAGAAAAATTATAGTTCAGTTGGACTTAACTAAATTTAAAACTTTTGTCTATGAAAGAGTGTTATGAAAATAAAAGGGCAAATCACCAAGTGGGCGAAAATATTTTAAAAAAATCTAATCAAGGACTTGTGTCCAAAACATAACATGATCTCTTGCATCTCAACAAGATGAAAATAAAAACTTAATTTTAAAAATGAACAATGTATCTAAGTTACACACACACACACACACAAACACATCACAAATAGGTATATAAAAAGGTACTAATACCACTTGTCAAGATACAAATTAGAATAATGAGTAACATTCTATACCTATTAGAAATATAACTACTAACCTGTTAAAATGACTAAAATAACTTTCCATTCTTCTAGTTGTACATGATGTGGAATTACATTGGTCATGTATGCACATATGCACATAGAAAAATAATTTCTGATTCATTGTACTATCTTTTCAGATATGTATAATATGTCAAAATACAGTCTACTGTCATGTACAACTAAGAACAAGTTAAAAATAATAAAAATGGCTAAAATACAAAAGCTGAGGATATCAATTTCTATTGAGGATACAGAGCAACAGGAGCTCTCATTCACTGCAGGATGGAATTCAAAATATTATAACTACCTTGGAAAACAGATTGGCATTTTCTTGCAAAGTAAAAAATGTCATCTTACCAAACTATCCAATAATTGCTCTCTTAGGTATTTACCCAATTGTTATGAGAATGATGGTCCACATAAACATGTGTCTGCCAATATTCACAGCAACTTTATTTGTAATTATCAAAACTCAAAGCAACCAAAATGTCCTTTAGTAGGTGAATGGTCAAACAAACTGGTATATACATATGATGCAAAATGATTCAGGAATGAACTATAAGACATGCAAAAACAGATGAAGTTTTAACTCATGTTGCTAAGTGAAAGAAGCCAATATGAAGAAATTATGTGGTGCTTTAATATGGCATTCTGGAAAAGGCTACACAAAGAGTAAATGGACCATTTCCTACTAGGGATTTGGAGGAGAGGTTTCCATAGGTGAAGAACAGGTGATTTTTAGGGCAATGTACTATTTGCATGATACTGGAATGGTCTATATATAATATTAAATATTTGTCAAAAACTATCAAATTTTACATGACTGAACCTTAATATATAAAGGTTAAAAAAGATGGTGAACCCAGGATGGAATGCATGTTATGATAAAACAATCCAATCAGGTTACAAATATGTGAAATGACATGTTGAATGTGGTTGGGAAAAAGTTACCCACCTATATAACTTTGAATGAAGACTGTAAGACTAATGGCAAAGAAAATGTCCCTAAGTACTCTATTGTAGTTGGTAAGGGTGTTTCTGACTGGAGTACACATTAAATCTGAAAACATTATACATATACACTGGAACTGAACAATTAATCTAAAGAATAGAAGACAGTAGAACACAGCTTCTTCCTTTTGAAGTGTGAAAATATGGAAAAGCAAGGGGAGAGGATGAAAGTGATCACAGGGCAGTGGATTCCAGTCAGAATGAATTCATGGTTAGCTTAATATAGATTCACATGGACACACAGAGAAATATTGATTGATATGTGCATATCTGTGTGTTAATATACACTCATATATTTTCTTTCTATGTCAGCCAAGGAAGCCTAGAAGTAACAACACTATAGTGTCAGTGAGCATACCCAAGGTCCAGATCTTGGTTTCTAATACCATTCTCCAATAAAAAGGATCAGAGCTCCTAGAAGAAATGGATGATTGTAGAGCTGTGGAGAAAATACACAATTTGAGACTAGCACATGTTGTAGTGCTAAAAAGTAAGGAAGTGGTTAGAAAAGCCAACAACCCACACTCATGTGAGTATATCAAAGAGACATAGGGCCAACTAAAAGCTCTCACATGGATAAAGAGAGAAAAATAGAAAAAAATGGCAACAAAATGCAGCATTATATTATAATCCAATGCATAAAATAAATATTCATGAGTCTGTACTGATACAAATAGATGACTGAATAAACAAGTAAGAGGTAATAGTCAAATATCCTATGTAAAAGAACTTTAAGTAATCTCTATACTGCTTTCCAGAGAGGCTGTACTAGGCTACAGTCCCACCAACAATGTACAAGTGTACCTCTCTCCCTACAACCTTCCCAGCATTTTATTATTGTCTGTATTCTTTTCTTTCCAAATTTTAAAATTTTATTATTATTATTATTATTTTTTAGAGGATAACATTTCATTTCTCTTGTTGTAAGTGTATAGAATTACAACATACATGCAGTCTTACATAAAGTTAGGGCTATGATAACCATCATATCCCATCACCTTTACTGTCCCCATGGCCCCTCCCCCCTTATACCCCTGTGAACACCTCCATTGTTCCCATGTCCTTCCCCACATTATGGATCAGCATCCACTTATCAACAAGTACATTTGGCATTTGGTTTTCTGAGATTGGCTTACTTCACTTAGCATGATATTCTCCAACTCCATCCATTTACCTGCAAATGCCATAATTTTATTCTCTTTTATTGCTGAGTAATATTCCATTGTGTATATATACCACAGCTTCTTTATCCATTCATCTATAGAAGGGCATCTAGGTTGGTTCCACAGTTTAGCTATTGTGAATTGAACTGCTGTAAACATTGAAGTGGCTGTGTCACTATAGTATGCTGTTTTTAAGTCTTCTGGGTATAGACCGAGGAGAGGGATAACAGGCTCAAATGGTGGTTCCATTCCAAGTTTTCTAAGGAATCTCCATACTGCTTTCCAGATTGGTTGCACCAATTTGCAGTTCCACTAGCAATGTATGAGCGTGCCTTTTCCCCCACAACCTCGCCAAGACTTATTGTTGTTTGTATTCTTGATAATTGCCATTCTGACTGGTGTGAGATGAAATCTTAGGGTAGCAGTATAGATATTACTTGAAAAACTAAGGATGAAACCATTATATGACCTAGCTATCTTACTTCTTGGAAGTTTCCCAAAAGACCTAAAATCAGCATACTGAAAAAATACAGCACCTCAATGTTTACAGCAGCACAGTTCACAATAGCTAAATTATGGAATAAACCTAGATGCTGGTCAAAAGATGAATGGATTAAGAAATCATGATACATGTATATGTATGTATATACATACATACATATATATACACGTACATGCATATAATTGTGATATGTAAATGCCAAAATTTCATTCATTTTTATGACTGAGTAGAACTCCATATATATTTCTGGTAAATGAATGGAAATGGAATATATGCTAAGTGAGATAAACCCAACTCAGAAACTCAAAAAAAAAAAAAACCCAAATTCACCAAAATGTGAACCTATACAGTCTTGTGTATTTATAGTTGGATGTGTATTTTTGTGTGTGTGTTTATGTGTGTTGACAGAGGAGTAGAAGTGTGCATATTATACACCCTTTTAAAACATAGGAATAACATTTTATCCAAAAAATTTGTGCATGTGTGTGGGGAGGTCCTATCGCTTCACTAAATTCATGCCCTTTAACTTGCTGCTCTTCTCAGGTTGGTCCTGTTACATTAAATTTGGCCTGAGTTTGCCTCTGTGCTATAACTCCCTATGTTGTGAACTTAAACCTAACTTTGTATGTAAACACATTGAAATTCATCTTAGGTGTATAAGAAACAGCCACATTTTAGCCATAGAAGAAGTCATATGACAGGGAGCCAACGGATCAGACCAAAAAAAAACACAAAAAAACAAAACAAAACAAGAAACCAAAAAAACCAAATGCTTCATCACATCATGCCCAAATGAGGCAAATGCCTAGCTGTAGCCAATCTACTTTGCTTCTATATCCTTGGTGGAAAAGCTCACTGCTATCATTGGAAAGTGGGGCTCTATGAACCTCTGCTAGTTCAAGGTGAATCCTGATTTACGAATCATTCTTTTCTCAAATAAAATGTACTAAGTTTAATTTGTCTATGTCTATGTCTATTTCTTTTAACAAGCCTCAATACCTGAACTAGATAAGCTAGAAGATCATAGGTTCTTTTACCTTTATAAGTGACTTTTAAAATAGAATGACGATTCTGGAATAGTAAAACTATGGAGAAAGTGAAGTAACAGGGATTGCTAGAGGCCACAGGAGAGTGAGTGATAAATAGGATAAGCCCAAGGAAATTTTAGGGCTGTGAAACTATTCTATGATCCTATAATGGTGTATACATAGCATTATATATTTGTCAGTACTTACAAAATATATAACACAAAGAATGTTGCACACTAATATATACTATGAACTCATGTTGATAATGATGTGTTGATATGGATACATTGTTTGCAATGAATATACCAATATAATGGGAAATGTCATTATAGTAGGCTATGCTTATGTGGGAGGTGTATATGTGAATTCAGTACTTCTCAATCCATTTTGCTGTAAACCTAAAACTGCTCCAAACAATAAAATGTATTTTGAAAAAGAAAAAAAAAAAAAAAAAGAACTTTAAGTAATCCATGTAGATACTCGGTCTTCTAGTGGTGCCCCATTCCTTAATTGTAGACTGAGCATGCCGACTGTCTTACCTTAAGAAACTCATCAAACATTACCTCAGCTAGCTGATCAAGGTTAACATCTATAGTGATAAGTCATATTGATAGCATTGACTTTGATACCATGTGATAATGTCAATTTATGTCTGTGATTTTTTCCCCCCAAAACCCATAACCCCAGTCTACCCATGAGAAAACATCAGACAAATCTCAGCTCAGGGACAGTCTACAACATTCTTGACCAGCACTCTTTCTAATTTTCAAGGTCATCTAAAACAAGGAAGGACTGAGATACTGTCAATGCCAAAAGGAACCTAAGGAAACTAGAGGTCTAAATGGAATGCGGAATACTAGATGAGCTTCTGGGACAGACAGCACATTAAGGGAAAACTGAGAAGATCTGGGAAAATAAGGAAGGTGGTAACAAATAATGTCTCAACATTGGTCCAATAGTTGTGAGAAAGGGGCCATACTAATTAATGTAAGGTGTTAACAATAGCAGAACCTGCATGTGGGTAGAGGGAACTCTATTATATTTGTAATTTTTCCCTTAAATCTAAAATTATTCTAAATTAAAAAGCTGTTGAAATTATATATACCACGTCTTGACAAAGCTAAATATTGGCTAAGCATGTTCAAAAACCTTAAGGGGAGGGCCAGAAGGCACCTCAACAAGAAACAAAATGTTTCAAACAAAGGCAAAGTGTCAGCTTCCTGAAGTGATTTGAAGTGATAAGATTCATTTGTGTTCCTTTCAATGCTTATGAAAAATTCTCTTTGCATTACAGGTATATTCCACAAAGAGTAGCAGAATTGGTAATTCAGAGCAGGTGGCTTCCAAGTTCAGCCCTGCTCAGTGACAGCTCTGTGAAAAGAAAAAAAATGCTTTGGAGCTGACATATACAGCTCACCTGCAGGTGCATAAGGTCTAAATGAAGAAGAATAAACAAGAGAGGTAAGAAAACCTGGGAACTATGAATGCAAACTCCTGCTGAAGGAACACAGAATTTAGCAAAACGAAGCAACGGCTTATGCCATATTTAGGTTCCCTAAAGTCAAACCCTACCTTTTGAAATTGCACACTGTTAAGCTTTATAGGTAGCTACTCCTCAGGGAGACACCCTCCTTTTTTGAGGATGTGACCTCTTGCTTACTCTCCACCAGTGTTGGTAATGTTCTACCTACTGATATTAGCAACCGCTTAGATAATTCTAGTAACTTCTGGGTCTTTCATTTTTATGACCTTCCTGCTTCCATGGTCTTGTTATAGAGAGCAGACTGTGCCCTGCTCTGTTACGCCATGATGTGTAAGGAGCACTTTTCAGGTTGTGCCTAAATCTGAGTTATTCCATTTTGGAAAGCAGTGGTTTGCCAGTAGTGACTCCATTTTGAGTATTAGAGCCAAGGAAGAATGATCCTACAAATAAATGACCACCACCTGTCCAGCACAACCATAAGGCACATGTTGATATGTGCCAACTTGTCAAACTAAATTTGGAGTATCTGGACATGTTGATATCCCAAATCATATCAGGAACACTATATACAGGAGTTTATCAAGCTCACTAAACATAAGCCCCTTACCTAAGACCTATAGAAGGAGAAGTTAACAGGGCAACATCCTGATCCAGTCACCTGATCACTTGCTAAGAGCCTTGTCCAGGAAAATTGTCACAGTGATGAACCTCTAATTTCCTGTCCCATTGTGCTTCAGCATAGCATAGTTTCTTCCACCTGTGATGATAATACATAGTTCACTCTTAGCTGACATCTCAAGTTGACACTCCAAGCTGACACTGAAACTGGAACTGTTGTCCATCCAGACCCTCTATCCTGACAACCCTGCAGAATTTGTTTGTTAACCACCTACAGCCACTTATTTGACCACCTACAGTGACTCTTTGACTCTGAATTCATATCTCTCACTGCCTGTGTTCTGGACACGGCATCCAGTAACCTAGAGGCCACCTTAATCACTTCTTAGTCTTTCTGTGGTATGAGCATGTGTATGTGTATATGTATATATATATACTTATATTTATTTATTTTTCCTCCTGTGGAGTACTATGTGTGACTTGAGTGTTATAAATGTTTAAAATTAAGATTAGAATGGAATAGAAAAATTTTTGGTTGCTCAGCTCATGACTATCAGATGACCTATTAATATTTGGGAGCTACCACCACTGAAAGTGACATAGCTTGTGAATTTGTTATTCAATGAATTCTGACATTGTGGAAAGACACAAATGTGTTTTGTCTGTGTTAATGACTTAGTTCAATCATGACACTTGTCCTCCACCGTACCTTAGCCACTGTGCCATAGGCTAAACTTGGACATTTTCATTATAGTTTGGGTATCCCTTATCCAAAATTCTTGGGCCCATAAAGTGTCTGAAATGCATCATGTCAGTGCTGAAAATATTTTAGATTTTGCAGCATTTTTAAATTTTGGATTAGGGATGTTCAACATGTACCAACAACTCTGTAATCCTGATTTGGAACATTGCACTCTGTAGTAGTTTCCAAGTTCACTCTCTGGTTCCTCTCCCACAGCCACTCTGGCATCTAGAGAATTAGATTCCAGTGAATTTATTGCCTCTCACTCTCCCGCAGCATTATAGTTCTCACCTTGTCTCTTACTTTGCAGATATTTGGTGATCCAACATCATAATTGTTCTCTTGTGTACACCCTTACAGACCTTGTTGTCCCTTCCTCTAATCTTTCACACATCTGATATCTTCAGTTGGGTTCTATGGGAGCTGGGTTCTGAGATAAAGGATTGAGGATAGGAATTCCACTGGAAAAAGATCTCCAGAAAACTGTAGGTATGTGATGATGACACAATTGTACATAGACCATCAGGGATGCATTTGCTCATCATCCATCATAATTGGGAAAAGAGATACTGAAAGTTCTCTTATGGTTTAGATATGTAGTATCTATTAAAATCTCATTTGTGAGAGCATGCAAGAATGTTCTGAGGTGAAATGATTAGATTATGAGAATTATACCCTAATTAATGGTTTAATCCATGGATATGGATTAACTGGGTGGTGACTGTAGGCAGGTAGGGTATGGATGGAGGAGGTAGTCACTGGGGGTTTGCTTTTGGGGCTTTTATTTTGTCCCTGGTGAGGTGAGGAGAGCTCTCTCTATGCTTCTTAGTGCAATGTCCTGAGCTGCTTTCCTCTGCCATACATTGCCACCATGATATTTTTGCCTTAGGTCAAGAGCAATGGAGTTGGCCATCTGTGAACTGAAACTTTTGTAACTGTGAACCCCAAATAAACTTATCCAACTCTACATTGTTCTGATCAGGTCTTTTGATAATAATGACAAAAAGATAACTAAAACAATACCCTAGAAAGTCATTTGGGTTCCAAGCATATCATTCCCATATTACTTTCATCTGGTGATCTGAAGAGTTTTGTCCATTTACATTCCTTCCATCTTGAGCCTTCCATATGACCAGTCTGAATAGCTTTCAATCCTCTTTCTCACCTCTCAGTGCTTTTTGGGTAATTGATCTCTTACTTCCCCCAAGAACAATCCTTTCCCTTAGCTTGCTGGACTTCAATTGCATAAGAATACAGTAATGAGATTGCTGTGCCTTATGGTACTTCTATTTTTAATATTTTGAGAAATCTCCATACTGTTTTCCATAATGGCTATACTGTTTTATATTCTTGCCAACAGTATATAAAGGCTCCCTTTCCTCCACATCATTCCTAACATTGATTATCTCTTTTTTTTCCACTCACATTACCATACAGGGGATTTCCCTATCAGATGCAGGGTTTGATTAAATATCTTCCAAGGCCTTACTATACTGGAAATATAGAGATGGATTTAGTACATCTAAATCCTACTCTCCTGAGGGGAGATTTGGAATTAGCCATTTAACCTCTGGGTCTGAAACTTCTTGTTCATTTCATAGCAAGGATCAGAGTAGACATAAACGGAAATTTCAAATGGTGATGTTAATGCTATGGAGAATAATGATTTTATTAGTTCTCTCTCAAATGCACCCAGCCTGGCTTAAGGTGTTCCATTAGCCAAGCAAAAGACAGAAGCAAAAATTACTTGACCAGTGCCTCTAACTTTAAGTCAATTTATTCTAATCATATACTTTCTCTATTTTATCCATTAATTTAGATGCCAAGGTGACCAGTGTATCAGCCTTACAATTAAACAGGAAGATGGACTTTCTAATAAATTCTAAGTTTTTAAAAATTAGTGTATTATAGTTATATATAATATTAAAGTTCATTTTGACATAATTATGTAAAAATGGAATATAATTTGCTTCAATTCAGTTCCCAGTACTTCTCAATTCCTTCTTCTTCTCCTTCTCCCTCCCCATTCACTTTTCTCTATTGTATTAGTCTCTCTTCTATTTAATTTATGTTTTCTTTATATCATGTATATACATAAACGTGATATATATGTATTAGGCAAGTTTGGTCAGATTCCTTCCACGGTTCCTCCCTTTTATTGTCCCTCCTCCTTCACCTCAAACCCCTTTCTATACTCCATTGATCTCTTCTATTTTCAAAGGATTCCCACATTTTCTTTTAATTTTTTTTGTTCTTATTTTGGTTTAGCTTTCCCAGATGATAGAAAATATTTGATCTTTCACTTTCTGAGTCTGGCTTATTCACTTAGTATGATGGTCTCCAGTTTCATCCTTCTACCAGCAAATGCCATAATTTCATCTTTCTTTATCGCTGAGCAAAACTTCATTTGTGTACATACACTACCTTTTCTTTATCCATTTGTCTGTTGATAGACAACTAGGCTTGTTGCATAGCTTGGCTATTATTAGTTGTGCTGCTAAAGATGTAGATATGGCTATATCCCTATAATATGTTGATTTTAGATTTTTTGAATATATACCAAAGAGTGGGATAGCTGAGTCATATGGTGGTTCCATTTTTAAAAATTTTTATTATTTATTTATTTTTAGGAATTTCTATACTGCTTTCCAAAGTGGTTGCACTAATTTGAAGTCGCACCAACAATGTATAAGTGTATCTTTTCCTCCCACATTACTATCAACTTTTACTATTATTTGTACTCTTGATAATTGCCATTCTGACTGGAGTGAAATAAAATCTCAGTGTAGTTTTGATTTGCATTTCCTATATTGATAGAGGTTTTGAACATTTATTCATATATTTATTGATTGCATTTCTTTTGAAAAATGTGTCTTTAGTTCTTTTGCCCATTTATTGATTGGGTTATTTGCTGTTAAACTTTCTGAGTTCTTTATATATTCTGGATTTTAACCCCCTAATTGAGGAGCAGGTGGCCAAAATCTCCCATTCTGTAGGCTCTCCTTATACTCTAAATTTTTTTTCCTTTACTCTTCAGCTTTTTAATTTGATTTCATCCCACTTATTGATTCTTGGCTATATTTCTTGCACTTAAGAAGTCTTGTTAAGGAAGTTGGTTCCTGTGTCAATGTACGTGAGTGTTGAGCCTACATTTTTGTCTAGCAGTTGCAGAATTTCTGATCAAATTCCTAAATCATTGATTTACTTTGAGTTGATGTTTGTGCAGGGTGAGAGGTAGATATAAAATTTCAATCTTCTTCATATGGACATTCATTTTTCCTAGCACTATTTGTTTAAAAATCTAACTTCTATCCAATGTAAGGTTTTGGCTCTTTTGTCAAGTATCAGATGATTGTATCTATGTGGATCTATCTCTGTATCTTCTATTCCGTTCTATTTGTCTTCATGTCTGTTTTGGTGCCAATACCATGCTGCTTTTGTTACTGTTATAACTCTGTAGTATAATTTGATATCTTTAGTATCATTCTTCTTGCTCAGGATGTTGTGGCTATTCTTGGGTTTCATTACTTCCAAGTGAATTTAGAACTGTTTTTGCTAGCTCTGTGAAGAACGTCATTGATATTTTGATGGAGATTGCATAGAATTTGTACAATGCTTTTGGTAGTATGGACATTTTGATAATATTAAGTCTGCCTATCTAAGAACATGGGAGGCATTTACATCCTCTAAGATCTTCAATTTCTTTCTTTAGTTAGTGTTCTATAGTTTTTATTGTAGAGGTCTTCCACATCCTTGGTTAGTTTTATTCCTAGTAATTCATTTTATTTTGTTGAGGTTATTTTGAAAGGGATAATTTTCCTAATTTTTTCCACAGATTCACTATTGATTGTAGTAAAGTGATTGACTTATGTATGTTGAGCTTGTATTCTGCTACATTTCTAAATTTGTTTATCAGCTCTAGCATTCTTCTGTAGGAGTTATTTTGGGTCTTCTAAACATAGGATTATGTTATAAGCAAACAGAGATAATTTGACTTCTTCTTTTCCTTTTTGTATCTCTTTAATTTATGTCTCTTGCCTGATTGCTAGAGTTTCCAGGACTACTTTGAGTAAAAGTGATGAGAGTAGGACATCCCTGTCCTGCTCTAATTGTGAGGAAATGTTCTCAGTTTTTGTCTATTCAGTATGATGCCATCCTTGGGTTCGTCTTATATTGCCTTTACAATGTTGAGGTCAGTTCCTTCTATGTCTCACTTTTCTATTTTAAACAGGAATGGATGCTGGACTTTATCAAATGAAATTTCCTTTCCTTGATGTGTTTTGGTATTATGGTGATTCTGGCATCATAGAAAGAATTTGGCAATGTTCCCTCCTTTTCTATTTCATGGAGTAATTTGAGAAGGATTGGAGTTACTTCTTATTTGAAAGTCTGGTAGGACTTGTTTGAGGATCTATTAGGTCCTTGGTTTTTCTTTGTTGCAAGGCTTTAAAAACGTCTTCCATTTTATCACTTAATATTTGTCTGTTGAAATTTTCTATAATCTCATTATTCAATTTGAGAAGGTTATATGCACCTAGAAATTTCTCCATATCTTTGAGATTTTCTAGATTATTGGAATATAAATTTCAAAAGTTTTTAATGCTCCTCAACTTCAGTAGTGTGTATGGTAATATTTTTCTTTTCCTTTCTAATTTGGGTCTTTTATCTCTTTCTTTTGGTTAGCTTGGCTAAAGGTTTATAAATCTTGTTTATCTTTTCAAAGAACCAACTCTTTGTTTCATTGATCCTTTGTATTTTTTTTCTCAGTTTCATTAATTTTAGCTCTGATTTTAATTATTTTCTGTCTTCTGCTGATTTTGGTATTAGTTATTATTCCTCTTCTAGGGACTTAAGGTGTATTTTTAAATTATTTATTTGTATTATTTATTTTATAAATTATTTTATATTTATATTTATTTTATAATTTATTTTATAAATGATTTATGAATTATTTATTTTATCTTTTTACTTTTTAATGTATGAACTCAGTGTCACAGTCTTTCCTCTTGGAACCTCTTTTATGCTGTCCAAGAGACTTTGATACCTTGTCTCTATTTTCATTTATTCTGAGAATTAAAAAAAATTTCCCCTGATTTCTTCTGCAATACATTCCTCATTGAAAAGTGTATTGTTTTAAAAATTGGCTTATTTTACTTAGCATTATAGTCTCCATACTCACCCATTTACTGGCAAAGTCTTTCTTTTTATGGATGAATAATATTCCATTGTGTATATATACCACATTTTCTTTCTTTGTTTATCTGTTGAAGGGCAGCTAATTTGGTTCTATAAAACAAAGGCTGAATGCTCTCTTTGATACGTGGATACTAACACACAAGGGAGGGTGTAGAAGTTCAACAAATTAGATAAAGGGGAATGAAGGGAAGGGAAGGGGATAGAAATAGGAAAGACAGTAGAATGAATTGAACATAATTTCCCTATGTTCATATATAAATACGTGACCAGTGAAACTCTACATCATGTACAACCACAAGAACGGGATCCTATTTAGAATAAGTTATACTTCATGTATGTATAATATATCACAGTACACTCTACTATCGTATATACCTAAAAACAACAAAAAAAAAGTGCATTGTTTAATCTCTGGGTGTTAGAATGGTTCCTCTTTTTTATCTTGTCATTGATTTCTAATTTTATTCCATTATGATCTGATAGGATACAAGGAATTATCTCTATTTTTTGTATTTGCTAAGATTTGCTTTGTGCCCCCAAATATAATCTATTTTATAGACATTCCATATGCTGTTGAGAAGAAAGTGAATTCAGTTGTCAATGGATAAACTATTCTATACTTGTCTGTTAGGTTCATGTAATTAGTAGTATTTTTTAAATTTTGAATATCCTTTACTTAGTTTATGTCTCAATGACCTATCTAATGGTGAGGGAGGTGAACTGAAATCACCATTGTTATTTTATTTTGGTCTGTGTTTTTCTTTATATTGAGAAAGTTTTGTTTTATGTATGTAGATGAACCATTGTTTGGTGCATAAATATTTACAATCATATCTTTTTTTGGATGATTCCTTTATTCAGTATGAAGTGATCTTTGTCTCTTCTGATTAATTTTGGCTTGAAGTTTACTTTGTCTGATAGGAGAGTAGCTTGGTTTTGGTTTCTATGTGCATGATGTGTCAATTTTCATCCTTTCAACTTCAATCTGAGGACATCTTTGCCTATAAGCTGAGTATCTTATAAACAGCATATGGTTGTGTCTTGTTTTCTAGTCCAATCTTTCAACTTAAGTCTTTTGATTGGAGAGCTTAGACCATTTACATTAAATGATATTATATGGAGAGAATTTTTATTTCCTGACATTTTGGTTTATTTCTAAAGCTTAATTCAGATTTGACTTTCCTTTAATTGACTGTTCTCTTGGTGCAATTTATCCCCATGCTGCTTGTCACTCTTATCTTTTAAATTTCTTCTGCATGAAATATTTCATTACATTTTGTAGTGTAGGCTTAGTGGTTATCAATTCTTTTAATTTCCATTTCCTAAAGGATAATTTTGATGAATATAGTAATCTCACTTGACACTCATTTTCTTCATGGCTTGGTATATATTATTCTAAGCCTCCTTGTTTTTAGGGTTAGGATTGAGAAATCAGTTGAAACATGGATTGGTTTACTTCTATAAATGTTGCCTATGGTTTGTGTCTTATGGCTTTTATAATTCTATTGTTATTCGGTGTATTAGGCATTTTCATTATAATGTGTCTTGGAAAGGTCTTGCCTGTTTGGGGTGCTATATACCTCTTGTTTTGGGACTTCCATCTTGATCCTAAGATTTGAAAAATTTTCTAATATTATTTCATTAAAAAGATTGTACATTTTTAAGTTTGTATTTCAGAGTTATTTTCTATTCCAATGATTCTTAAATTCTATCTTTTAATGTTATTCTGGATTTCTGGAATATTCTGGTCATGGGCTCAACATCTTTCCTTTATTATTGACTGTATTTTCAAGATTATATACTTCATCTCCAAGACCTGAAAGTTTTATGTATGTAGATGAACCATTGTTTGGTGCATAAATGTCTTCAAAGTGGTCAAATCTATTAATGATGTTTTCCATTAAATATTTAGTTTGATTTATTTGTCTTTCATTTACAGGATTTCCATTTGATTCTTTTTAAGAGTATCTATCTTTTTATCAAAGTGATCTTTCACTTTCTGTATTTCTCTCTACATTCATTTTTTACATCTTCTTTTAGCTTATCAAACAGCTTAACTATGAATTTTCTAAATTCTTTCTCTGATATTTTCTCCACTGTGTTGTGGATGGGATTGGTTGTTGAAGTGTTCTAAGATGTCTGGGATGGTTTATTCACTTGCTTATTCCCGTATGTCTGTCTACTCACTGGGATGATTATTACTTCTTCCTTTATGCAAGGAAATATTTAGTGCACTTTTTCTCTCAATAGTCCTAGTTGGGTGAATATCCAGGTATTAATACTTTCACTCAATGTGTGGCCTCTTTTGTTCAGAGTATCAGCCCCACTTTAAGAGAACACTAAACTCTATCTACTACAATTATGTAAGAGCAAAGCAGTGTGCTAATAAACCTTAGGAAAAGCCAAAAACTTGTGATAGTGTTCTCCACAGTTCTTCTGATCTAGGTATAAACTTGCAGTAATGTTCTGAAATAGGTCAAAAAATTATTAAATATAGCAAAACTGGTATAATAGGCTGAAAAAGTCAAGAAAGAAAATTAAGCAAAAGAAAAGATAAAAAAAGAAAGGAAAGGCAAGACAGAAAAGAATAATAGACACCAAAGTAACAAAGAAGAAAAAGCTGGATGAGGTGGGGGAATTGAAGTAGTAACAGATAATGTAAAAGAGAAAAGAGGCATAGGAGGAGCAAGTATAAACCTGAGCTAGGAAAATAAGGATAGAGGAAATGATTTCAATCAATGCTTTAAAACATTGGAAGAAATAAAATCAATTGGGTTGAGGGCACAGTATCAAATACCAGGGTAACAACTATGAAAACAAAATGAAGAGTGATCAAAATTGACTTTAGAGTTATTTATAGTAAAACATGCCACAGTGCAGAATATTCTCATAAAGTCTGGTTTGAATTTCATCAGGATTCTTTAGAAGATGTCATCACTCTTCAGCTTTGGATTCCCCCAGAGATACTGCGGCACAGTAGCCAGTCCCCCAGTTGCCATCAACCTCCTAGCAGCTGGGAGCTTTGACTTCAGTGGGTCACCATGTACCCACTCCCCTCCACAGTGTTCTCTTCAAAGTGATACAGTCTGGTTGTTGTCTGCAAGGACAGGACCTAAGGTTGTGGGTTCTCTATGGGTGGTCTATGGTGCAGAAGAGTCCCCCCTGCCCAAAACAGATTGCTATGGTACTGTTCCTGCTACTGGGAGCTCACTACATGGTACTAACTCCCACTGCCCAAGGTTGTGAACCACAGGCATTGCTCCCCTTCACTGACTGGGACAGAGACAGCCATCTTGCCCATGTCAAAGCTTTTGCCAGCTGTGACCATGATTTGTGGGCACCTGTAGTCTCACAAAATGACTGCCATGTCTAGGCATTGCTTTCTGTACACAATTTGGGTTAAACCACTTGGCTTAAACCACTTCAGTGACCTCATTGCTCTTGTCACCTTTTAATTTGGTCTGCTTTTATTTTCAGCTGATCTTAAGAGAATGAGCGTATGTTCTTTTCCTTTCCCTATTGCGTCTCCCTTGTCCACCTACCCTGGTGCTGATTCAGGGATAAGGAACTCTATCCTTATTTTATGCTCTGGTCACCAAACTTGAAGTCTCTTGAGGTCTCAGCGTGTCTAAGAGCATTTATTCTGTCACCCACCTTTTGGGTCCGTTGCTTCTGTGCTGCCTCCTTTCTGTGCTGTTTAGGAGTTGAGAATTGCCACCTAGTTCTGCTCTGCCATTTTGCTGAAAGTCTGAAAATTTTAGGTTTAATTAAAGAGAGTTCCATTAACTAATATTTACTATGTTTAGTTAGCATATGAAACATGTGAATATACAGAGAAAGAAGATCAAGAGGAACTGATGTGCCAAAATTGAAACCATACAATCTTTAAGGGATAATTTATATACTTTCAGCCTGCTTATAGGCATAATTTCTTTTCCTTGTTCTAATGCCTTTAGTTATTGCACACACATTGCATAGTTTCTGGAACTGCTAAAGTAGTCACTGATTATGGATTCCTTGGGACTCATTTTAAGGGCTAGTTCTATTAAATACACCTCATATTTACATTCAAAATAATATTCTATGGGCTTGCTAATGTATTTTAAAGCAATTTCACAGATAATTGCTCTAATGTTGATATTTCTAGCATATCTACACAAAAAAGAGTAAGAATCATGATACAAAATAAGTTTGAAATATTTATTGAACCATTGGAGATGACTTCTGATTTCAAAGTCTTTGTTATGAATGTGCTATGCTGGGATTGGAAGCAGGTGTTGAAGAAAAATACAGACTTTGGAATAGGGCAGATCTGGTTAGAATGCATGGTTATCTGCATGCCAGTCAGCTACTTTCAGCTTTAGAATCATCATTGGAACAATAGGGAATGTGAACAAGGGCTTACATGTTTGTTTGTGTTTCAGCCATCATCCTACTTGCTTTATTTATCTGATCTCATGTAATCTGCAGAACAATCCTGTGAGGCAGGTGCTTATTCTGCTTACAAATAGAGGAAACTTGTTTATAGAGGCTCAGTAATCCCTGGACCCTCTCCCAGACTCCTGGGCTTCATCCCATAAAAGTGTCTACCTTCAGGGCAGCCCCAATGCTCCCATGACTTGGGTCATCCTATCCTTGTGTGAGCCACTGTTCTGGATGCCTTTCTGTTTTCACCAGCCCACAGCAGGAAAGCAGAGAGGGGATCTGTGAGAATCAGAAAGTCTGGTGGCGCATTTTTCAAAATACTATACTTAGCTTTAAATGTAAAATTACTTGGGGCATAAGAAAGGCAGCTGGAGGGTAGAGCAGAGTGAAAAGCTACAAGCAGTTAACACTAGACTGAAAATTCACAGCCTCTGCAAACAGGAGGCGAGAAGGAAGGGGCCAGACCTGACCAAAAGAGATAAATTCTAGATTTTAGATTAAATCTTTAGATTGAGTACCAAAAGATACTTGATCTAAGGAGACTTTCTTGCCACAAGAGAACAAAGGGAGGTGGGGACAACTAAGGATATGTCTCTTTAAGTAAGTCAACAAGAAACAGTAAAACCCAGGTGATGTTTGGAAAGACTGTACATCCCAGTCAATGAGAAACCTAGGGAGGGACCTTGCACTCCAGGGGATAAAAGGCTGGTTGCAACTGCTCTGCAGGTGCCTGCTCTCCCCAGACACCTGGTCTTGGAGGACATCAGGTCTTGGAAGACACCTGATCTTGTAAGATCATCATTAAAGACTCAACTTTTGCTGTACCACGTGTCTCACAGTCCATTCTTGGTTTTGGACTGGTGAGCTTCTTTCTCACAGAGGTTTCCTCTCCCTATACCCAGGACAGAGGCTCTCCTCTTGAACCTGATTGTGCTGCCATGTATTTGTGAATTCCAGAGTTTTGCAGAATGCTTAGCACTGTCTCAACCTCAAAAGTTTTGATGAGGACCAAAGCATAAAACTGTGAATTTATATAAAGGGACATTGAGATGTGATAGTCAGTAGCTTCTCTGTCTAAGGCCATGGGTACTTGAACTTCTTGCCTTACTGTGCCCTTGTCTTCCCCTAGGATTGCTTGGGGGAGACTAGGTATTCAAAGACTAGGTATTCAAAATTTAAGCAGCTTCTGAGTTTGCAAAGGCATTTTCTTCTCTTGCTTAATTTTTCTAGTATGTTGTCAAACATTTCAAACAGCACTGTAAGCAACCAGCAGGAACTTGTTGGGTGCCTGTTCAATGCTTGGTGCTCAATCTGGTACTAAGCAGTGTGAGCATCTTATCCTCTGCTGTCAGGTCCAGGATCCTGTTTCAGTAACCACATGACCTTTTCGTCCTGGAGAAAGTTAGGCAAAACAAAAAACACTCTGACCCATGGAATATTGGTTGGTGTATATTTTATTTTTAGTCAGAATGCTGATGTCAACTAAGATGGAAAGTGAAGCAAGAATTAAAGACAGGCAGTCAGTGTAGATAAGTAATTGGGTTGGGTAGTGAAGATAGAGGCTGGTTTGGGTCTGGGAAGTTGGACACCCGCCCCTGAGAGATTGGTATGTTAATGCCTCCAAAGCCCTTTGATTACTGAGATTACCTACCTGTACTGCCCCTGCTAGAAGGTTGTTAAGGAAGCACCTCCTGAGTAGACAGGGAGCTACTACCTGCCTGGATCACTTCATTTAGCCCATCCCCCTTCCCATATGCTTCTCACCTTTTGGCCATCCCACCAACATCTTCTGGGCCTAGTCATGTATGGAGGAAGGAGAGAGAGAAGAGAGAAGAGAGCAGGAGAACAAAGAAACTCTAAAATCTATAAAAGAAGCAGGATGCTACCACTTCTTTTTTTATTTCAATATTTATTTATTTATTTATTTATTATGTGGTGCTGAGGATCAAACTCAGGGCCTGACCCATGCTAGCCAAGTACTTTACCATTGAGCCACAACCCCAGCCCATGCTCCCACTTCTTGAGATACCAGGACACCAGCTACAACCCCCTTCTCCTTCCTGGGAGAAGTCTGTGTCACTATTTTTTAAAATAAAACTTGCTTTCTATGCTTGCCTTGGAGCACTTCTCTAATATTCAAACTTCAATATTTGAGGAAGTGGAACTCATCACTGATAACCAGTGGGATCAAAAGGAAAGTGGGAACTAGTCTAAGATACCTCTAGCCAAGTGCTAAAGGTGACATTTTGTCTAGATAGTAAATAAGAAAAATGCTGCTCTCCCACATTTACCTCTCTTGAGTCCTTCTAGATTACAGCCCCTTCTCAGCACCATGATATCCTGCCTCAGTGACATTCAAGTGCATAATTCGAGACCCAGGCATTTGATGCTTTGACAGTGGACGTTTCCCATGGTTTCTCTTTCTGCCTCCCATTTTGGGTTCCTGGCATTGTGAGATGCTGTGCCCATGACTACACCCAGGTGCCTGTGGGTTTCTGGAACCCTCTTCTCCCAGCCAGTATCATTGCATTTATTAGGTAAATATTATAACTCCCAAGATCCTGCATGTCCGTCAAGGGGGAGGAGAAGGCACAAGAAAAAAAGGCTGTGCATTGTATGCTCTGTTTAATACTTCAAGAAACACACAATAACTGCTCAGTAGGATTCTTAGTCTTGGAGAGTCTAGGGCTCCAGACTCTTATCTCTAAGGAGGGATCAAGAACACTTCCCAGACACTAGATGCTTTGGAGCCCTGTGTGATTGATGGCTGTAGTCTCCATTCAGAGGACAATATGGAATAGAGCACTGGGACTTTCCAAGAAGCTTGTGAGAGAGAAGATAAAACATAATGATTTTCTTTTCACTTACAGACATGGTCCTTTTAATCAGGAAGGACTTTCTAAAATGAAATTGTTCAGGAATAGTTTCCATAGAACAATGACAGCATAATTTTGACAAGTGTGTAAAAGTCTCTATTTTTAGTAAAAGGGCCAAGTAAGTCAGTATTGATAAGAATTAGGAGGGAGCATTATTTTTAATGGAAAGTCCTTTCTGTCTGTCTGCTTAGTGCAAGCTCATCTTTTTCCTGGGCAAAGCTGTAGGGTATCCCTAGTTGTGAAATACAGAATTCCACACCCTTGCCTGATGAAACACATGTTTACTCTCACTTGTAAACACTTGTATAGTTTAGATAACAAAACTCAAAGGTCTATGGGGAATAGCTTTGTCCCAAACCTTGCAAGAAAGGATGAGATCATCAGTCATCCATACCAGGAGCATCCATACCAGGAGCATCCATACCAGGAATTCTTGGTTCTAGGAATCATTGCTTTTGAACCAATTTCATCAAACCACCCTCTCTGAAGCAATTTGCCATGGAATTCCCATACCTGTCCTCTGGTAAAATGACCATGCTACCTCTTGCTCAAAATTCTTTACATTTTCCTACCACTAAATGCAAATACTTAATGAACAAGACAAGCAACTTATCAGAGAAAGCAACTTCACTCATGTTGTGGCATACATCACTACTTCATTGTCTTTTGTGGCTAGGTGATAGTGCATTGTAAGGGTATACTACATTTTGTTTATTCATTCATATACTGATGAGCATTTGGGTTGTTTTTATTTTTGGTGTTATGATAATGCTGCTATGGAAATCTTTATACGTAATTTTGTATCAACAAATGTTTTTATTTCTCTCGGATATGTAACTAGACATAGAATTTCAAGATTACCTTAACAATATGAGGAAGCTCCAAACTCTTTTTTCAAATTAGCTGTGCCATTTCACTTTCTCACCAGCAACTTGTGAAGAGTCCTACCTTCTCCTCATCCTCAACAACATTTGTTATTATCTGTCTTTTATATTTTAGCCATCCTAGTGGCTGTGAAATATTTCAGTGGTTTTATTCACATTTTCATGATGATTAAAAATGTCAAGTAGCTTTTTATATACATATGGCAATTCATACATCTTCTTTGGAAAATATCTATTCAAATGCTTTGTCTATTTTTAAATTTTTTTTAAATGAAATTGTAAAATTCTTTATATATTTAGAATTCTAGTCCTTATAATATGCCAATATGTTTTCCCATGTTTTGTTTCACCTCTTTTGATTATGTTTTGAAGTATAAAACATTTTAAAGTTGGTGAAGTTCAATTTATTTTTAATTTTGCTATTTGTGCTTTAGGTATCACATCTAACAAATCAGGGCCCTGTTTGAGAGTGGATGGGATGATGTTTGTCTCCTCTTCTGGAATGTTAGAACCACAGGCAGGAATTTCTGTCTGAATTCCCCAAATTTAGAAAACACATAGTAGGTGTTCAATGAAAAATTATTGAATAAATAAATGAATAAATAATGTGGAATGAATGAGGAAAGAAATGAGAGTATAATAAAGAGGAACCCAAAGTCCGGGGAGAGATCATTTTGTAAGATGGGGGTTTGAGTATGATTATCCCTGATGTGATGAGAGGCAGTTGAACACAGTAAGTGAAGATACAGAAGAATAAAGGGCAACTGGTGGAACAAATGGATCTAGACCATAGATTGAGAATTACTTTTCATGGGAAATTCACCTTCTCCACAGAGACACAGATGTATGTAAAATGGGAAAGTTGGGAGTTCACACTTGGTTCTGTTTTTGTCTGTGCTGAGGCAGGTAATGCATTGTGCTTCCTGAGGGTGTGGAATTTGCAGAAGAGGCTATGTGGAATCACAACTATGGACAAATAATGGATCCTAGTCTTTTTAGAAGACCCGGGGGGCATGTGTAGTCATTTTCCTGCTACTAATTTCCATGTTTGGGGGCTCCCTATAACAAGGTATAAAAGAAGCACAGAATCTGCACACCAGGCCTGAATGGATACCCTTACACTCTGCCTTTTTGTAGTGTGCACTTGGCCTTGGGGCTCTAAAATGTGAGGGCCATTGTGCCATCTGTCCAAAAACTTGAAAAGCATTCCCACCTCCAACCCTTCTTCAGCATATTTTTCATGGCTTATTCCAGAATCTTCATGATCGATTAAATTTTCCTTCCTGCATCCTGGATTAAAATGCTGTCATTCTTGATGCTGGCTTTAACAATAACAACGATAACCAGAAAAACAAGTGCTTGTTCCCAAAGGGTGATCTTCATTTCATAGGAAGTACTAATACCAAAAATAAACCATTGTCAGCATTGACAGTAAATGGAGGGTTTAACAAATGAATTTGAGCACGGTGAAGAAATGAGATGAAATTAAGGAGAAACCAACTGTCCTGACAAAACATTACTGGCCAGAGTGGAAAGAAGATAATTCTAGCTGTTTGCCTGGGCTTCAGATTACATCTTGAGGATGGCTTCATAGATAGTTGCAGGATTTTGTCTAATGATAGGCAAGGGGACATAAATTTTTTTGCTCATTCTCTTACTTAGATTCATAAGCAAAGAAGTAAGATGTTCTTGAAATAGGATATTTTTGCTAGAACCAGAGTCTTTTCTGCAGAAAAGACAAAGGTGAAGGGAATTCTGTTAGAAATGCCTTACCTTCTGTTGATTAACTTGTGTGGACCAACTTTAATTTTGATGGTTCTCATATTATACCAGATACCTGGAGCCCATTGGGCTTCCAAAACTGAAGATGTCCCTTAACTGTGGGGTTCACTATGGTTCACTATAGTTATCTATGTGGGGTTATCTATGGTTCTGACACTGTATTTACTCAAAGCTGTGTAGAATTTTGACCTCTCCGGTACCCTTGATAGCTTTCTCTATATGTAAGATTCTTTCAACTCTAATAGGGAAAAATCATGATTTTTTTTTATACTTGTAGGCAGGAAAAGAGAGGGAAATTGGCCATATTCAAACTTTTGACTAAATATAATTAAATTGAATGAAATTACAGAAAAGAAATTTTATTTTTTGATGATTTTTCATTATTATATATTGATTATACAGAATCACAGTTTTCATTGTTGTATTCATACATGCTTGAAACATAACTGGATAAATTTCACATCCTAGTAGCCCCCTTCTACTCTTCCCATGATCCCTTTCTTCTACCCTAATAGTTTCCCTTTTACTTCCATGACATCCCTTTTCAGAAAAGAAAATTTTAATATAGAAGTTATATGTAGGTTTGAGTGAAAGTTGGATATTCCAAATATTGCTTCATTTAAACAACTGGAAGACAGACACACCGGATCTGGGTTAAGCAATTTGCACTTGTAAATGTTAGAGTTTGACTGCATTAGTAAAATTATATTCATTAATGTAAATTGCATGCAGTGAAAACCCAGTCTTTACCTTGTTTATATAAACAGTGTGTGCCTATATTTACATGGCATGCAGTCATGATGAATGCATTTAGATTTCAAAGCTGAACCTACTTTATTCTGGAAGTTATTTAGCAGTGACTCTGCCCAGATCCTCATTGTCAATATGTAAAGTAGAACAAAGAGCCATTTAACACTATCCCGGCTGAGATCTTTTGGTCTTCACAGCAACTTGCAACACTGTGTGTGCTATCAGAGGTTTCTTGCTGAAGTAACTTCTGTCCAGATTTCTGGAAATACATATGAATGGAGGATGCCAAAACAGGTTCCACAGAGGCAACTGATGCTCAGTCGGGTGTCTCTGTAATTTTCCTACAGAGTTGCTTTGATTCCAACTCTAATATATAATTTGCCGCCTTCTTATCACTCTGTCACCAATGAGGCCTTCATCACTTGTCACTCAGACCCTTGAAAAGGAACAGAGTTCTTTCCTTGAATCTTCACCTGTACCCCGAGTGATTATGGTAGACACCACTGGTTGTTCTCAACAGCCATCCCATCTCTTCCTCTTTTAGAGCATAACTTCACTTTTTAGGGTATTCATCTTATTAGGTCTTTTAATTTTCAGAAAACTTGGCTTTCAAGTTTCAACAAGCATTCCTGGGTTAATATAAATCAACTATAATGACTTCATGCTCCTTGCCAATGATTCATTTAGGCGTGAGATTAGGATGCCAATATGGCCAGGAGACACAAGTAAAGTCTACTGGGAAAGAGGCGTGCCTGTGAAAGGTTTCTTACCCCTTACAAAGAAAAATGAAAAATAAAGAGCACTGGATATTGGATGAGAATGTAGAAAGACAGAAGCGAGTACAGCTACCTGTAACCATTTTCTCATGAGAACAGCCCATCATATAGTGTACAAAGATAAAATAATCTGGGTTATTGATATTTTGGAACTTCTGGGTTAACCAACACTAGCTCTAAGCATTTTAGGTGAGATAATATATATTATTTAAAGTAAATGAATCAGAGTTTTCTATTGCTTGCAATGGGGAATTAAAAATGATCATATTTTCTAAAAGCAAACTGGGCAGTGTTATTTGTTATGTTTAACATCCTTGTTAAACCCCTACACCCATTGTCCCTGGGGAAACCCAAATTCCTAGGTTACCAAGTCCTCCAAGATTCAGTCTATTTCTCCATTACTAGATTTTTTTCTTACCTTCAGTCTTAATGATCTCCAAGTACAACAAACAACATTTGTACTGAAGGCAAATTGCAGTTTCTGAATTCATCGTGTGCTATCTTATTACTATGACTTCATGTAGGCTCTGTTACTTTCCAGGATGGTACATTCCCTTTTGGTTTGTCTGACATATCACTCTTTATTCTGGACTCAGCTTAGACATATCTTCTCAGATGTGATTCTCTGACTTCTGCTTGACTGTGTGGTCCCTATCTACTCTCTCAGCTCCTTGCTCATCCTATACCCTGGAGTCACCTTACATACTACGTACTTAGTGATATCAGGAGCCATCTCAGAAGTCATGACCGTGAACTTCTAGTTTCTTCCCAGTCTGGCTTATAGATCTTTCCCAGCATTATGGGATTCTTGATACTTAATAGGTGTAACTAATATGACTACTGAGGTCCAGAAAGATATCACTGTATGTGTCAACTATGCATTCTCCTATTGTGTCACTTTTTATAGTTCCTTTTTAATTCAGTATTCATTTATACAGTTAGTCGTCATGGTAACCTGTGTCCCATAGCAATGGAGGAGAAATTACATTTGATAATCAGGTTATCACTGGGTGGCCTGTGGGTCTCTACTGTGTTAGGATGGGCATCATCAATTTGTTAGTTTGTGACAGTTCCAGGCTGCATTCCTAGGTCCACTTTAACCTGGGCATGCTGCTTACAGACCTACTATCCCACCAACATGTAGCATCAGACACCAGGATCAAATAGATACTTCATACCATGAAAGAGGAAGGCAGAAAAATTCACCTCATTATCCCATTATCCTAATAATCCAAGTAGATGGCAAAGGTCAGTGGTAATATGGGATTTAGAGTGTCACCTTTGAATGTATCAGAGTGAATTAACCATCAAAAAAGAAAAATAGAAGGGTAGAGGAAGTGAGAACAAATTCATGCCGCAACTTAGATATCGTTGTGTGTCAGGAGCTGATCACCTAGAATATCTTATTTCAGACCATTTTTATCTCTTCAACATATTATTTTGGCTTCCTCTATTAGGCTTTAATTTTTTGAGTGAATGATGTATTTCATTATTTTGCTTGTATCCAGAACAAAGAACATTTTAAACATTTCCTGTTTCTAGAATTGTGCCTGAATTATAGTCTACATTCACTAACATTTGTTGAGCAATTGTTAATTTAGTATTTAGTATTCTTTCCATCTCTGGCTTTCCCCTTTTCCTCTCTTTCCATGTTCTTAACACCTCATGATATTTCCTTCCCGTTTATACTCTTTGAAGCTTCTCATCCCAGTCTTTTCTGGAGTTCATACTTTTTCCCCTAAAACTCCTGTACCCTCAAAGATAGCCTTGTGCAGCAAATATGGAATTTTTATTTACTAACGAGTGGGCCTGAAGCAAATGAGAGAGATGAAGCACCTATTATATGTTAGGTACACACAATTGATCCTTAACTTAAGTTGGGGTGTGTCCTGATCAATTCATTGCTATTTGAAAATATCATAAGTGGAAAATGCATTTAACACATTTAACCTACCAAACATTGTAGCTTAACAACAGTACACTACAGAATGTCAATTTTTTCCCCTTGTGATCATGTGGCTGACAGAACTGCAACTGCTCCCACTGCCCAATATCTTAAGGGAGTATTCAACTGACTACTAGGCTAGGAAAAGATCCAAACTGAAAACGTGAAGCACTGTTTCTAATTGAATTCATATCACTTTTGCACTATCATCAAGATAAAAAATAAATAATGGAGTGTACATGGTACTCACCATTACAGAATGTAACACTCCCTGGTGAATACAAGTAAGTAGGCCTTTTCAGTGGGATTCTAGAATGACCAGTTCATGGTGTATCCATTCAGTCAGATAGGGAAGATTCAGTCAGCTTTTATGTCATTGTGACTAAAAGACCCAACAAGAACAATATAGAGGAGAAAAAGTGTATTTTGGCTTATGGTTTCAGAGGTTCAGTCCATGATTGACTGACTGAATAACTCTGGACCAAAGTTGAGGCAGAATATCACGGTGGAAGGGCATAATAAAGGAAAGCAGCTTAGGACATGGCAACCAAGAAGCACAGAAGGAGCTCTGCATCATCTTTAAATTCAGTCTCACAAAAAATTCAGGACATGGGAAAAATGAAAATAACTTCTTTACCAGAACATGTGAATGACCTCTAGTCCAATTTTTAAGAGTCCTCATCCTCTGAAACTTCATGAGCCCAGTCTTTAGTGTCCACAGTCCTTCCAGATTCTGATATTTTGAGCTTCTACCATAATCATTCATAAAGCTCTGCTTACAAAAATATGAAAATCTCCAGCTTTCCTATCTAAACTTTTCAAAATTCCTCCTTGCAACCAGCTCCAAAGATTTGAAATTCAGAGCCACGTGGTCAAGTTAGTCATAGAAACAACCCCACTTCCTACCCCCAATTTTTGCCTTAATAAGCTTTTGCATCACTGTGACAAAAAGATCTGATGATAATAACATATAGGAGGAGGAAAAATATATTTTAGCTCATAGTTTTAGAGGTTCATTTCATGGTCATCAGATTCCATGGTTTTGGGTCTGAGGTGAGGCAAAATATCATGGCAGAGAGGCAGGTTAGAAGAAAGTAATTCAAGACATGATATTCAGAAGCAGAGTTCCCTTTATGCTCACCAGGGACAAAATATAAACCCCAAAGTCATGCCCCCAGTGATCAGCTTCCTTCAGCCACACTCTACCTGCCTATAGTTACCACCCAGTTAATTCATGTGACTGGAATAATCATCTGATTAGGTCACAATTCTCATAATACAATCATTTCACTTCTAAAAATATTTGCATTTTCTCACACATGAGTTTTTGAAGGACACCTTATATCTAAACCATAACAGAGGAGAGTTTAGATAATATTTCAGAGAAGAAGGGACATAGAAGCTGTGCTTTGAGGGAAAAATAGGAATTTCCAAGGCAGAAAGTCAGAGAATGGCATACATGACAAAGGAAATAGTAAAAGTGAGGGCATGGATGTCAAAGAGCTAAAGTGTGAGCAGGATATGTTTCTATACTTTATTGGTGATATCCTTTCAGCCTTATATGATCAAATTCCCTGCAAATATCAACCCTGCCCCAACAGAGACAGTTGGTGCCAAAGTAAGTACATGATCTTGGGACATACACCCTAAAAGTCAGCAGTAACTCTTGGCAGAGAAGCAAAAAAGAAGCTAGCTCAAGAATACAGTTTAATAAGTACTGGTGGTGGTGAGCTAAGAACAAGGCCAGGATGAAATTATCAGTAAAAAGTGATAAATTCTGAGATGAGTTGGCAGAAAGATAAACAGAGCAGATGGTCAGAGGAAAGCAGATGGATAACAGCAACCTTAGCTCTGGATAAGGCACCACCTGTATTTATTCTTTTTACCCAGGAGTAAACAAGCTCATCAGAGTTAAATGATTCTCCCATGGAGTTTGCAAGCAGGTGAGCTGGGGTTAAAATCTCCAAGTACCTAACTACAAAAACCCATGTTGGTGGTCATACATCAACCTAGAAATAAAAGAAAAAGCAAAGAAAGAAAAAACAAATATAAACAACAGAAAAGATATTACTTACTATTCTTCAAATGAATGCAGTGTCACATAAGGTGATATAGGATGCCTCCTGTGTATAAAAATGACTAATATTTATAACAACAATAGCTAATGCTAACTGGGTACTTACTATTTGTCAAGCACTGTTATAAGTACTTTTCACGAGTTATCTCCTTTACTAGACTTTGCCTTATACTCCATTTTAACACTTTCCATAAGTTACTCCATAGGAATTGGGACTGAATGATAATGAACCATAGCCATTTTTCAAAGCATCCTCTTTGTTGTGGTGCCATGTGTGTACTTAGTTACAGAATTTGTGCACACTTCCTTTCTTCATCTCCTTCTCAATACAAACTGAAGGGAAAAATCGGTAGAGAAGAATTTGACCAGTGATAACTAGATTATTAGGAAAATGGTTATTACACAGATTCTTTGCATATGTACAAGCATTTTATCTTTTTCAAAGAATCTTCACAATTATCATTTTTATTGCATGGATCTCTGTGAGTTTTTGTGTTTTTTTTAATTAGCGACTGATCTATTTGTTTGGAATCCAGAGGGTTTGTGGGAGAGGCAGCTGGTTTGGGGGGCGGGGTGGTGCTCTGCAACTGGTGGCTTACTGAAGGTGTGGTCTGCCTGAACTGACTGGTCACATCTCCTGTGTCAGTGTACAGCAAATGCTATGATTTATAACATGGACAATCTGTAGTTTATGCTAATTTCTCTCTGGTTGAGTGGAGATGCTTTTAACAGAATAAACCAGATTAGCTTATGTTTTTTTATGGTTTGAAGGCCAGCCTAACCTAGGTTGGGTGCCCTCCTGGGAGTTCCCAAAGATTCCGGTTCTCAATCTGCTATGGGCTGTATCAACCTTGATCTTTCTCCCACATCATGTTATTCATTATTGTGTTTATTCAATCATACTTACTTTTATCCATCCATCCATCCATCCATCCATGCATTAATCCATCCATCTGCTCATTAATTTTTATTGTAGTAAAATACTTATAGCATTTACCATTTTAATCATATGTAATTTCAGTGGCATCAAGTAAAATCACATTATTGTGCAACTATCACCATCATCTATCCCCATAACACTTTTCATCTTTCCAAACTGAAACACTATACTAATTAAACCATAACTCTCCATGTTCCCTATCCACAGTTCCTGGTAAATATCATTCTATTTTCTGTCTTTGTAAAATTGACTACATTAGGTACCTCATATGAGCAGAATTCAAAAAACAAATTTGTTGTTTTGTGACAGCCTACTTTATTTAGTTTAATGGCTTAAAGATTCAATCCTATTGTAGTGTATATCAGAATTTTCTTCCTTTAAAAAACTGAATAATATTCTATGTATGTCTATATAATACATTATATGTTCTCCTGTCAATGGACATTTGGATTGTTCCCATATTTTGGCTCTTGTGAATAATATTATAAACATGGTATGTGCATAGCTCTTAGAGGTCCTGGTTTCAATTCTTTTGGGTATATACCCAGATGTGGAATTGTTGGATAATATGGTAGTTCTAGTTTTAGTTTTTTGAAGAACTATCCTGCTGTTTTCACAGTGGCCCATTCATTAATTTTTAAAACACAATTCTGCTTCTGTGGAGAAGATATTTGTCAGCCTACCACAGCAAGGCTAGGTTCTCTGTATTCTCATATTCCCTTATCACAGCTGCAGCCTGGCATGAAGTAGGTGGTCAGTGAATATTATGCTGAATGATCAACTAAGTTTGAGACATTTTCAAAATGATTGGAAGACATAGGAGACTTTCTTATTTGCTTCAGAGCAATCTCAAAAAGAAAAGTGTGTTGGTTTAAGACTCCAAAATCCTATTCTCCTGGTTATCTTCTCCTCATCCCTGTAGGTCAAGAAAAAGTCCTGAACATCACTTAAACTACTGTTTATATTCAGTGCCTGGAGGGCATCTGTGGTTCTGCAAGGGTAGAAGAAAAATTTCCCAATTTGCTTTGTAGTCATTTCCTCTCTTTGGCTTAGGCAGTGTGGGATCCTAAGTTTCTCAAAATTCAGTTGTTTGTAATTGTCTCTTAGAACTACTTGGCATAGTTCATCCTCCAAGATTCTGGCTTATAAATATGCTCCAATGGAGATTCCAGCATAAAAACCTTCATATTGAAAGTATACTTTTCTGTTGTACAGGTAGCCATGGACACGAAATGCTCTCATAATTGTTTGGACTTCCAGTCTTATTTAGAAGATATTTTTCTTTCTGACAACTGGTATTTTAGTACCACTAAAGAAATAATGTTGCTCTTTGTCTGCACCTGCTGTTGGATGATTCATAGTTGTGAACTCTGCAAGTTATCACTGCTTGCAGAAAGAGTTTAAAACCTCACATATTGGGGAAAAAACATATGTTTGGCTACCTAATGTTGGAACACAGTGACTTCATTATAGACAGAAGCTTAATGAAAACAATTGTTAAATTACCCCAACAATGATAGGAATGTGTCAAAGAGACCAAGAAATCGATAGAGCTTCCCATGGTCAAAGCTGGAAAAAACTGAGAAAGAAAATAAATATAGGAGTATTGGATTCTGATTCAAAGTATAAAATAAATATCCATGTGCCCATTATAATAAAATAAACTTTGAAATAAATCAATGAGAGAAAATATATAGATCTTTCATACAGAAATATTCCAAATAACTTTTGTAGTTACTCTACCTCCAAGGAGTGGAAGCATAAATCCCAACCCCATGAATGAGGGCTATGCATCATGATTTCCTTCCCAAGGGTACAGCATGGAAAAGGAGAGCAAAGTCTATCTTTCACTGGAGAAACCTGACAAAAATGGTGTTATACAGGTGATCAAGGTCAGCATCAATAGTGATGTCATGTTGATAATGTATTTTGTGACACCATGTGAAGAGAGTGGCACTTGACCTCTGTGTTCTTTCTCCTCCAAACTCACAATCCTAGTCTAATAAGAGAAAACAAATCCTAACTCAGGAACTTTGGCTAGAAATTCTAGCACTGTGTTGAATGGAAGTGATAAAAGTAGGTATCCTTGTCTTGTTCCTCATCTCAGGGGAAAAGTTTTTATCCTTTCACCATTTTGTATGATGTAAGCCGTGGGTTTCCATATATGGCCTTATTATCATGTTGAGGAAGTTCCCTTCTATTTTAGTTTATTGAAGTGTTTACATTAGGAAAAGGCATGCATTCTTTTTTTTTTTTTTTCAAATGTTTTTCTTGCTTCAACTAAGGGGGTCGTGTAATTTTTTTCTTTCATGGATTTCATGGACTCTGGAAATAAACTCTACCTGATCATGTGGTATAATGTTTTAATATATTGCTGAATTTGGTTTAGGACTATTTTGTTGGTTATTTTTGCATCTAAATTCAAAAGGGATATTATCCTACTGTTTTATGTACTTACAGTTTTATTGTCTGGTTTGTATGTAGAAATCTCTAAAGGATATACACAATATAATTTGAATAAAAAATGAATTTATCAAAGCTACAAAATTAAAAAATCAACAAAAATCAGTTCTAGTACTATAGTACTATAACTGCCATGAACATTCCAAAAAGCAAATTGTAATAATATAGGTTGAGCATTCCTAATCCTAAAATCAATCTTCCTTCCTTCCTTCCTTCCTTGCTTCCTCCCTCCCTCCCTCCCTTCCTCCTGCCCTCTCTCCCTCCCTTCCTTCCTTCCTGTCTTTCTCCTTTTATTCTGTACTGGGAATTAAATATAGGACCTCTCTCTCTTTTTATTTATTTATTAATTTTTCTGCTTCTTTTTAGTTGTATGTAACATTAAGATACATTGTGATTTTGACATAATCTCAAAAGCATGAAATATAATTAGATCAACCTAATTCAGTCCCTAGCACTTCCCCCCTACCCACATCTCCTTCCCCCTGTTTTCCTCCCTCTACTCTACTGGTCTTTCTGCAATTCATTTATAGTTTTTTAAAATTAGTGTCTTGTAGATATACTTGATGTTGGGATTCACTACGGTGTATTCATGTATGTACATACTAAAGTCTAGTCAGATTCATTCTACTGTTCTTTCCTTTTTCTACCCTTCCTTTGTCCCCCTCAATCCCCTTCATCTACTCTAGATAGGGTCTCACTTTTCCTGTACAAGTGCTTGCCCACTGAGCTACATCACCAGCCCTTTTTTATTTTATTTTGAGACCATATTTCACTTAGTTGCCTAGTCTGGCCTTGAACTTGTGATCCTCCTGCCTCAGTCTCCTGAGTACCTGGGATTACAGGCATGCACCATTGTGCCTGTCCTAGTCCCCAAATATGAGATCTAAAATCTAAAATTTATTGATCACTGACATGACACTCATAAATTTTGGATTTTAGAGCATTTAGGATTTTAGGTTTTCAGATTAGTGATAATCAACTGTTAAAGTCTATGCAAATATTCCAAAATCTCCAAACTCAGATATCTGAAACATTTCTGATGCCAAGCATTTTATATAAGGGAAACTCAACCTGTAATGTAACACAATTCCCTTTGTAGTAGCTTCTAAAAGTATAAAAATACTTATGAATAAGTTTTACTAAGTAAGTGAAAGACTGGAATACTGAAATTAAAATATATTAGAAGAGAATTTAAATAAGACAACGTAAATGGAAAGAAAATCCATGTTGATGGATTGGAAGACTTAAATGCTAACAGTACTCAAAACAGTCTACAAATTCAATGCAAACCCTATGAAAATCCCAATGTCATGTTTTTACAGATGTAGAAAAAACCATTCTAAAATTCATAAGGAATCTCAAAGAATCTCCAATATCCAAAACCTATCTTGTAAAGAAGAAAGCTGGAGAACTCATACATCTGAATTTCTAAACTTAAGACACAGTAATCTAAACAATGTGGTACTGGCATCAACCAATGGAAAAGAGTAGAGAATTCAGAAATCAATCTTCCTTTATGTGATTAAATGACTTTAAACATGGGTGCCCAGACCATTGAATGAGGAGAGTATAGTCTTTTCAACAAACAATGCAGAGAAAATTAGATATCTACATGTAAGAGAATGAAGTTGAACCAAACCTAGCACCAGCTAGAGAAATGAACTTAAAATGAGCCAGAGATCTAGATTGACAAGCTAAAAATATAAAAATCTTAAAATTAAACAAAAGTGAAAAATCTAGACAATGATTTCTTAATATATTAGTGATTAACATATCAAATATCAATGATTTTTAATATATCAAAATCACAGAACAAACAAACTGGATTTCATAGAAATCAAAAACTTTTGTGTATCACAACAGGCTATCAAAAGACTGAAATAATATCCCACAGAATGAGAAAACATTTGCAAAGCATGTTTTAAAAGGAATTAATATTCAGAATATATGAAAAAGTCTCTGAAGTTAACAACAATAAACAATCCAGTTGACGAATGAGTAAAAACTTGAATAGATATTTTTCTAAAGAAGATACACAAACTGTCAACAGACACATGATAAGGTGCTCAGCATTACTAATTATTAGAGAAATGCAAATCAAAACCACACTGAGGTACCACTTCATACTCATTAAGATGGCTATTATCAAAAAAATTGGGAAAAAAGTGTTGGCAAGGACATGGAGAAACTGGAGACCTCATGCATTGTTAACAGAGACGTAAAATGGTACAACTGTTTTTGAAAATGTCAGTTCCTCGAAAGTTAAATATAGATTTGCTATATGATCTAGCAATTTCACTCTTAGGTGTATATCTTGAAGAATTGAGAACAGTGACTTAAACTGAAACTTACATACTATTGTTGAAAGCAGAACTGCACACATGATTAGAAGGTGGAAAAAAATGTTCATGGATTAACAAAATGTGGTATATACATGCAATGGAATATCAAAACATAAAAGGAAAGAAATTCTGTTATATTTTGTTACATACTGAAGCCAGAATTAGACAGGTGGTCAGTGTAGATAGGTAAATTGAGTCAGGTTGGATCTGGGAGGCCAATTTGGATTGGGAAGTTGGAGAAGTATTGAAATGCTAATGTCTCCAGAGCCCTTCCTCCACCCTTATCACCCCTGCTCCAAATGTTTGCTAAGGTAACCTGTCCCAAGGAGTTGTTAATTACACCTGGGCCCTTCCCCCATCCATGTGCTTTTTGGCCATCCCACCAAACATCCTGGGCCTAGTCATGTAGGCAGGAAGGAGAGAGATAAGTGGAGAAGAGCAGGAGAACAAAGGAAGCCTAGGACTTATAAAAGGGCAAAACACGTGTACTTCTTGAGATATCAGAATACCAGTTATGGCCCCCTTCTCCCTCTGGGAGAAGTCCATGTTACCCCTTTTAAAAAATAAATCCTGATTAAATGCTTGCCTTGGTGTGCTTCTCTAATGTTCAAACTTCAACATGTGAAGGAGCAGAATTCATCATCGGTAACCGGCGGTATTAACACTACAACATGGATAAACCTTGTAAACATTGACCTAATGCAATAAATTACACAGAAAAGTAGAAGCACTACACGATTCTACTTATATAAAATATCTGAATAGGCAAATTCAGAGATAGAAATTTGGATAGTAGTTACTGGATGCTCCAGGAAGGGAGGAATGGGAGTTATTGCTGAATAGGCTCAGAATTTCTGTTTGGGTTGATAAAAAGTTTCTGGAAATACATAGTGGTGATGGTTATAAAACATTGTGAAAGTACTTAATGCCACTAAACGTACACTTAAAATGGTTAATACAGGGTTCCAAGATGGCGGCCTAGACAGTCCACTCTGCGCTAGGCTCTCAGGGACCAAAGCTGGAAGTGGTGGAGGTGCCGTTTTCCAGCCAGCTTCCTGGCATCATTCTGCAGCTCAACATCCCACGCAGGAATTTCACTCGTGTATGTGTGAGCACAGGGCCACCGGGAGGCAGCGGTAGCCAGGAGGCGTGGCTTCAGCGCCGGCCGCAGAGGCGCGGTTGCAGCCTGGGCCTCGGCCCAGGGCTCCGGCTATCCGAGACTGAGACTGGAAGTAGCGGGGTGCCATCTTCCAACCAGTTTTTTGGCAGCTCTCTGCGCCTTGCCGCCCCACGCAGGAGTCTCGCTCGCGTGTGTGAGCG